>VLTN01000098.1:0-64105 GCA_008330645.1 Cafeteria roenbergensis
CGGCCGTCGCTTGCTTTGGACTGCCTTTGCCTTTTTTTGGAGCTGGCAGAGCTGTTTGCGCCAGCGCCCGAAACGATGCAACTGCAATGCTTGCCCCCCGCCGTCCTCGGCATCGCTGGCCTCGTCCAAGGCTGCCCCCCCACTCACACGATGCTGTCGTTGCCGTTGCTCAAAGGGCACGCCGAGCCGCCATGACGCTGCTGCTGCCGGCAGCAAGCCCCGGGCTCTGCCGGACGCAAATGCGCAAAAAGCACGGCATCGCACGTTTGACCACATCGCCGGGGACTGGAGGCCACGGCGGTGGTGTGATCCGCTGCTGCGCAGCCTGGGGGCTTGATCATTTTTGCCCCTCGCCGCGCGTTCGAGGCAAGACGTCGGGCGCCCAGTGCAACCTGCAGGCCTCAGAAGCACCAAGCGCAACGCAGCGCTGGCGGCGCCAGTAGCCGCGCCTCGTGGACCGCGGGCCTGCCGAGGGCCGACTGACGAGCTAAAATGAGTGCTGCGGGGCCCGGGGGCGGCGCAGAGGCGGAAAGCAAGGCTGCATCTCTGGCAGCAGCTGCTGCCGTTGATTCCGCATCAGCGACTGCCGGCTGCACCAGCGAGGAGCCCAGTGCGAGCGCAGCCGTTCCCCAAACAGGAGCAGCTCCTTTGGGCGTGGCGCAGGCCTTCTCGAGTGGAGCTGCTGCTGCGCCTCGTGTTGACGGCGCCGCAGCGCAGGCCGCTGCGGCTGCTGCCGCCGGGAGTGTTCAGGAGCAGGTGGCCGCGGCCGGAGTGCAGCTTGCGCAGGCGAACGCCATTCTACAAGCGTTACAGGCGGCCGCGCTGGCGCGGGAGGGCATCAAAGAGGCTGCCCGGGTGACGCTGCAGCACGCTCTGGCGTCTGGCGTGGACGCGGACGAGGCGAGGCAGCAGGCTATGGCGGCGGCCACCAAGGTGGCAGTGGACTACCGGGCCGTGCTTGCGGCTGCGGAGTCGATTCCCGCTGACGTGGCGCAGTTCCACATCGAGCACCAGCAGCAGATCGCCGCCGCCACGGCCCAGCACGCCGCCTTCGCACAGCTGGCGGCTGGGGCGGCGGCTGCATCCGCTGCTGCCGCTGGGGTGGCACCCGGGCCGTCGGTGAATGCGGCTTCCGTGCCCACCACCGCGGAGGCTGCCGTCGCTGGGGCGGCAGCGTCCGCGCCTGGCAGTGACGCGGACGCCAAACTGGTCGCCCGGCCCGCTGCAGAGGAGGAGGAGGAGGAGGAGGACGAGGATGAAGATGAGGACGAGGACGAGGACGAGGAGGGCGACCACGCGGGACACCCCACGGCCGCCGCGGCGACACAGGCCGCAGTGCGAGCGGGCCGTGGCCAGCACGGCGGGGTGATTCGCCACTCCTCCGTGGCGCGGGCCCTCGCTGACCCGCAGCGCCCCCCCCCGCAGCTGCGCGGGATGCGCTTCCAGGCAGCTCGCATCGTGGAGCTCGTGGCGCAACGGGGAGCGGCCACCTTCCAGGCCGTGGCCGACGAGCTCCTCTCCGAGCTGCACGGCCCCGAGTCGTCCCCCAGCGCCGCCGAGATGAAGAAGGTGGGTCGCCGCGTGTACGACATCCTCAACGTCCTCACTGCTCTCGGCATCGTCACCAGCAGCATCCAAGGACAGGGGGTCAAGGTGGTGCAGTGGGTCGGCTTCCCGGACGAGTCCAGGAACCTCCTTGCCGACGCCCGAAGGGAGCGAGCGCGACGCGCAGAGGTGGTATCTGCGCTCAAGGCCAGCGTGGTGGAGGCGGCGCAGCAGTGCGTGGCGCTCACCGCCCTGCGCAGGCGAAACCGAGCACTCATCGCCGCAGCTCTGGGCGACCAGGAGGCCGACCGCCTCGCGCCGGCTGATCCGGAGGAGGAGGACGCAGCCGAAGCAGGCAGGTCAGTGGCCGACCTGGTCTCGGCTGCAGCAGGTGCTCCTGCGCCCCCGAGGCCGCCGCCAGCCGCAGCCAGCTCATGTGCCAGCGCCGCCCCGCCGGCTTCCTCCTCGAGCAGCAACGACAATGCCAGCGGCAGCAGCAGCAGCAGCAGCAGCAGCAGCAGCAGCAGCAGCAGCAGCAGCAGCAGCAGCAGCAGCAGCAGCAGCAGCAGCAGCAGCAGCAGCAGCAGCAGCAGCAGCAGCAGCAACAGCAGCAGCAGCAGCAGCTCTTCGGCCCCGTCTCCCGCTGCCGCACAAGCAGCTCTGCCGACGGGGTCCCCCGCGCCGCTTGGCCCGGCTCTCGAGGGGTTTGTGGTCCGTCTTCCATTCGTCGTGCTGTCGGCGCCTCGCACCGGCGCCGTGTCCATTGACATTGCCCAGCCCGGCCGCGATAAGGCCTTGTTCGACTTCTCGTGTCCGTTCTCAGTCATGGACGAGGCAGGTGAGGCCCCGCAGCTGCCCCGCGCCTTGCCCCCCCCCCCCCCCTCAGCGCGCCTTCGCCCCTTCGTCCCGGTGCGGATACTGCTGCACAGCGGATCGCGCCTGCGGCGCTCCTCACCCCCTCCCCGCGTGCGAGCGCCACCCCTCCCCCCACACACTGCACCCGCTCTGTTCTGCCCCTGTCGCTTGCAGAGGCCTTGCGTCGGCTGGCCGGACCGCTCCGTCGATGCGCGGACGCCAACGTTGCCGAGTGGGGCCGGGGCGCAGTGACCACGGACGCGGAGCACGCCCTCCGCTCTGGCTCGCTGGGGCCAGTCCTCGCCGCTCGAGGTGCGGCCGCCCCAGGCACTGGCGCGGAGGCCGGCTCGCAGCTGGGGAGCACTCAACGGGCGGCGTTGCATCGCGCGACAGCCGCCGCTGCGGAGGCCGCCGTTCGCCGCGCCGTGCAGCAAGGCGAGGACGCGGAGGCCAGTGCCATTCTGCGCGCAGTGCCGAGGGCAGCCCGCCAGCTGGTGACTACCCAGGCGCGCGAGAGCGGTGCAGAGGAGATTCGAGCTGCGAGGGCGTCCACAGAGGCCGCTGCAGAAGCCGCGCAGAGTGAGGACTCCAGCAAGCAGGGCTCCGAGGCGGCGGCCGCACGCGCAGGTCCCGACCCGGGCGCCGAGGCCGCCTCCCTCGCGTTCGTGCAGGGCAGCCGAGCAGCGCAACAAGCCCGGGCCAATGGCTATCGAGGGTACGTGCTTGAGGTCGGCTCGGGCACCGTCCGTGCCCCGCCGAGCATCCCCGCCGCCACGCGCGGAGTGGACGCAGGCGGGCCGCACCGTGCGCAGAAGCGCGGCCGGCAGTCGAGCGAGCACCAGTCCGAGGCAACGTCAGCCAAGGAGGCCGAGCTTCGTGCAGTTGCTACCACCATGTACCCAATCGCCCACGAGGCCGCCGTCGAGACCCAGGCAGCTGCAGAAGTATCGGGGCGCTCTCTCCAGCAGCTTGTATCCGACGCAAGCTCACGCTGTGGTGAGCCTGGGCCGGCCGTGCTTCGCTGCCGCCAGCACCTCAAGCAGCGACTGCAGCGATTCCAGGCGGCGCTTCAGCAGGACCAGGACACCGTGCGGACCAAGTTCCAAGCAATGATGTCGGATGCTTCCAGCGCTAGCGAAATGGACTCCATTGACGCTACGTATGCCTCGCAGGACGCCGAGGTTCGCAAGGCTGCCGTCGTTCTTGCGAAGCGCATAGCCATTGCACACGCTGCCACTGAGGAGGCAGTTGCCCAAGGCGGAGACCGTTTGTTCGAAGCCGCATGCTGCGGACATGAACATCAGCACCCCGACCCCAAGCGGGTCTGCCGTGTCCCAGCCTTGGATTCCTGAGCGTCACAATCGACCCAGTGCCCACCACTGTGTCTTCCAACGGGGAGCAGCAGGACGTATGTGTGTTTGTCATTGGCCACTTGCCTCTCATTGTTTCTGAGCTGCATCGCTTGACAGCGGCAAATGGCGCGCAGGCAGTTGCGATAGTCGCGAGGCAAGGCGCCAAGCAAACGCATGCCGCACACATGCCCTTTGGCAGCCCCGTGCAGAGGACGTGCCTCGCTGTGCGCCCACAGCGGAGCCTTGCAGAAATCACGAATGCTCGGACAAAGGACAGACGAGGCCAAAAAAGAGTTCCATGGCGGGGAATCGAACCCCGGTTTCGACGGCGACAACGTCGTGTACTAGCCACTATACGACCACAGAAGGCTGAAAACGCATTCCAAATTAAACTATATCAACCCTAGTTGCATGACTGGATTGCTGCGCAGGGACAGACCGTCAGCGCTGTGGTTGTGTGCGCTGGCGCAAGGATCATGCAGCTGCGCTTGCGCGTCATAGCAGGGCAATCGCGCGACACACACGCCCTGTCGGGACAATAAACACAAGCTCCGTCAGCCTAGCGAGCAAACAGCCCTCTCCCGTCCGCGCCCAAGCTTGGCGGCGGGCGCAGATCGCTCGGCGTGTCTGGCACAGTCACTGCATCGAGCGCACGGGAAACTGCCTCAGCCTCGCTCACACCGTCGGAACCTGCCCACCGAGTGACCCCAAGTCGAGCGATGGCTTCGACAAATGCCCAAAAGTCGAGCACGTCTCGTCTTGGAGGCGGCAGAACTGGGCAGTGGCGTTGCGAGCTGCCTCCCCCCGAACTGCTCGCCGGTGCAGAGCTGGCGACAGGGACGCCCTCCGTGGCCCGCTTCAAGCAGTCCCGGATTTCCCCCCGCCAGGCTCGCTGCACGTGCAGCGGTGCGCTGGGGGGCGGCCGGGTCGGCAGCGAGCGGGGACCGGGAGCAAGATTCCCAGCCAGCGCCTGGACCGCACACCACGCGCCATCCTCGAGCGAGATGGAGACGGGCTCCCTCTCGTCGTTGTAGGGCGAGGTTGGGTCCCTGCCGAGGGCGACGCGCTTCGTGGCTTGGCCCGGCTTCGAGTCAGTCCTTCTGGCCCCAGGGCCCGGTCGAGTGCCAGCGCGGGCCTGGTTGCCAGCGGGCTGGGCCCCGGGGGAACCCTCGTCCGCGTCGAGCGGGAAGAGCGCCCGCGCATCCATCAGGCCCACTTCTACGGCCAGCTGCAGGAACCGCGCAATCGTGACGCCTTGCCAGGAAACGCCCTCTCCAACGGGCCAATCTCGCGTCGCAACGTCAGTCTCTCCCACATTCATGACTGCAAGCGCGGCCGAGAAGCCTTGGCCCGCCGTGGCAGCCTCGTCACCCTTCCGACGGCGGCCTGCAGGCGACGAGCCCGCCCCGGGGCCTGCGCCCGCGCTTGCCCAGCTCGCTGCGCCGGTGCGCACACAGAGCGCTCGAAACGTGGCGCGAAGCCGAGGCAGCCCCTGGGCAAGCGCATCCCCGAGCGGAGTTCCGGGCTCCCCACCCCCGCCTGCTCCGGCAACCATGAGGCGGATTCTATCTGGCTGGCCCCCGGCCAGACGCGTCAGCGCCCACTGCCAGCGGCGCTCCAGCCGAAGTCCCACCAGCTCCACACGGAACTGCGGCAGCTTCTCTGGCGCCGCAGGCAGGGTGAGGAGGCCGGGCGCCCAGGCCACGCTAGCCGGGGAGGTGTCCGCCTCTGCCCCACGCGCTCCGCCGCGCAGCTCGTCCGTGGCCGCTGCTTGGCCCACAGCGCACGGGTCCGCCGAAGGCGCAAGCTGCCTGGCGCGCTCGCGAAACTCGGCGTCCAGCTCTGCACACTCGGCCAGCGCTGCAGCAGCGGCGCCATCTGCAGCGCCGGCCTGCTCCCACGGCTCTCCCTCCTCTGCGGCGGCGACAGCTGCGGCCACGGCAGCGGCGCCCAGAGGTGACTGCTCTCGCCAGGCCGTACCAAACTCCTCCTCCGCAGAGCAGAGGGCCATGGCCACGCAGGCGGCGTCGATGAACACGGCGCGGGGCACGTGTGTCGCCGCCTCGGCTGCGTTCCGTGCCTCGTTCAGGCGCGCCCGCCGCTCCACAGCCGCCCTGCTCGAGCCCTCGGTTGTCGTCGACGTGCCGTCGCCGCTCCACAGCGCCGCCAGCGTGGCTGAGCCGGCCGTGGTCCCCTTCTCGTCAGCTGCGCACCCCAGCCCCCCAAGCGCCGCGATGGCCCCACTCAGGGCGGAACCCTCCCCCGACGCCGCCGCCGCGTTGGATGCCAGATGCTGTTGTTGTTGCTGCTGCTGCTGCTGCTGCAGCGCCGCCCGGCCGGCCCGCGGCGAGCCCAGCCCTCCTGCGCCGGGCGCCATCCCCGCGGCCAGGTCCAGACGCTCGGACCCCACACGGGACAGCCGGTCGCCCCTGCCCCGAGCGGATCGCGCTGCATCGTGCGACAGCCACTGCGCCGCTATGCAGAAGGTGACGGCCTCGCTCACCAGCCGCCCCGCGCTGGCGAGGCCAGAGCCGTACAGCGCCGTGGTGAGCAGTGGCGCGTCGGTTCGGTCAGCCGCCGACGCCTGGCCCGTCAGGGACGCTGGCAGGGCCAGCGCGAGGTCCAGCAGCGCCGCCTCTGCCGCCTCGCGAGACATCACCTCCTCCCCGGGTGCAGCGAGCCAGGCCGAAGCGGCGCCCGCGGCATCCTCCGCAGGCCCATCCGACGCGCGGGGCGAGGCGGCGTCGCCGAGGGAGTCGTAGGAGTCCAGCGCCGCCCCTGCGTCCGCTGCTGCTGCCGCCGCTGCGGAGGCTGGGAGGCCAGGGGCGACGGTGCCCGCCGGCAGCGGCAGCGGCTCGACGCCAGGCCCGGCATCCAGGCGCTCCGCATACATGTGAAACGCGTCGAACACGGCCGGGTAGTGGCGCCACAGGCAGCTGTGCAGGGCGGCGCGGGCGGCCGCCACACCTGCGAGAGGGCTCTCAAACCGGGGAGCCACGCCGGACGCGCGGAGGGTCGAGGGCGACACCGAGGAGGCTGCCACCCGCAGGCGGGCCAGCCGCGCGGCGGGGCTGAGCCGCGGCACGGGCGCCGCCGGGCCCGGTTCGGCCTTGCCTTCGTCGCCGGACTCGCTGGGCGCATCTGCAGTGCCAGACTTGGAGTCTGCATCCACCGGGGCCGGGGCTTCCGAAGCGCGTGCCCGGGCCTCGGAGGCTGCGGTCGTCTTGGCAGCCTGCACCGCCTTGGTGAACGCAGCGCCGATGCGCAAGGCGGCGCGTGCCTGCTCCCTCCCTGCGGTCTCCGCCTCCGACAGAAGCAGCCAGGCGCAGCCTGCCAGCCGCCCCCAGTCAGCCTCGAACGCCGCTTTGACCTCCGCGAGCCACGCCACGGCATCTGACGCCAGCATTCCGACGGACGCCGCTGCATGATCAGTGAGATCAGCCCCCAGACGGGACACAGAGGCCCCGCCGTCCCGTCGACGTCGCCCGCTCCGCAGCGTTCCGCGCCGAGCGATGCCCCCCCCTTGCCCCAGCGGGGTCCCGGGGTCCCCAATCACGAGGCCGGCGCCATCCGCCGCCACCGACAGCCCCAGCCGTCGCGCCTCCTCGTAGATGCGCGCGGGCAGAGCTGCGCCTGGGGCGCCGTCCGTGGCGCGCTGCCTCCGCGCGGCGCGCTCGATGCGCCGGTGCAGCGACAGCACGGTGGTGAGCCGCGGCGCTCCAGGGCGCTCAAAGAAGCCGGGGGCCTCGGTCCCCGCCGCCCTGGGCAGCCGCAGGCCCAGGGCCGCTGCCGACTCCGCGGCAGCCCTGTCCCAGGCGTCGCTCGAGCGCCGCCCCTCCCCCGCGCCGGTGCGGAGCGAGCCATTGCTGTGCTCGCCTCGGGGGGCAGCGGCGCTGCGCTCGCCAGCCATGGCGAAGCGCGTGCGGCGCAGCGCAGAGCCTGCCTCGCCAACGTGCGCGGGCGCCACGCTCGGAGGCAGCACCTCGACCACAGCGGGCGGCGCACTGCCGGCCGCGCGGGGAGAGGGCCAGGCCACCGCGTCGGCATCAGCTCGCAGCATGGCGCGCCCTGCGCGAGCCAGGGACCCCTCCCCAGGCGGCCGCTGGGAGCCGATTGCCGCCGCTCGCAGGGCCGCGACGGCCGAGGCGGGGGTGGGCGCCTTGATGGCGATGCGGCGAGCGCCTGCGCCCCAGCCAGCGTGGCGGTCCGTCGCCCCGCTGAATGCGCCGCGCGGGCTGGGAGCCGTGGCCGCGGCGCCGTCGGCAAGCGCGCCGGCCGCCGCCCTCGAGGCCAGCCGGCGAGCGCGCCGCACCATGGCGGACGACGACTGCGGGTTGAGAAAGGCCGCGTCGTAAAAGGCCGTGTGCGCCAGCCGCCCGTCCCCCTCCGTGGCCACCATCCCGGACGGGTCCAGGCTCAGCTTGCCGCCCGCCAGACTCAGGCCCTCCAGGTCGGGCTCCGAGATGGCCGCCCCCGCCTGGCCCACCGGCCGCCCAGGCAAGCGCACGTAGACGGGGTCGCCCGACGCGAGCACATCGCAGATGCGGTCGTGTGGGCTGAACGGCCCATCCACGCCCGCGGGGTGCGCGCCGATTGCGCCAGCCAGGCCGCCAATGGACGCGGCCGCCCTGGCAGATCGTGCGACTGTGGCCGACGTGTCGAGGGTCGCCGCAGCAGTGCCTCGGAACTGCACAGCCACGCCCGCCCCCGTCCGGCGCTCCCGCCGCGCGGCGGCCTGGGCGACGATGAGCGACAGCCACCGCACGTTCTGCGTTCCCGCCCCAACCTCGAGCCGGAACGATGGCCCTCCCAAGACGTGCACAATGAGATGCATCGCCGGCCCCGGGGCGACGGTCGCCGCGCCCCAAACTGGCGCCGCTTCAAGCGTGCGCGCCGGCGGGCTGCCGAGCCGTTTCGGCAGAGCAAGGCTGGCAGGGCGCCAGGCGCCGCGGAAACGGCTCGGCAGCCCGCTTGCTCGAGCCCCAGTTTGCCGGGTGCCCGGGGGGAGCACACCAACCGTACTAGGCCCCTTTTTCGCGCTCAGAGCTCGGCCGCAAATCCTGAGGTCCGGCGTTTGCAGGCACTCCGGCCAGTATATGTGTCGACCCAAATGTCATATTCGGGTCCAAATCAGGTCTGACTAGGGTCGGTCTCGCACTTGGACTCTGGCCGTTGCATATCAAAACCGCGGCGAAAAAGGCGTTTGACGTCGGAACCCCCGATTAGCGCCGTTGATAAAATGTTATTCTTTTGCTGCTGCTCCCCGCCGCTCTTGCCACATCGCGTTTGGCCTCGGCCCCCGAAACCTCTCCTCTTCACCCTCGAATTCAGGAAAGCATGTCTGGACGCGGCAAGGGCAAGCCCGGGCGCAAGTCCGTGGGCTCCGGGAAGGGGGGCGCCAAGCGCCACCGCCGGACGATGCAAAACTCGCTTGCTGGCATCAGCAAGGGCGACGTGCGCCGCCTCGCCCGCCGCGGCGGCGTGAAGCGCATCTCAAGCCTGCTTTACGAGGATGTGCGGGGCGCCCTTCGCTCGTTCCTCGAGGTGGTGATCCGGGATAGCGTGATTTACTGCGAACACAGCCGTCGGGCTACGGTCACGGTGAAGGACGTCCTCTTCTCCCTCAAGCGCAACGGCCGCACTCTCTACGGCTTCTCGCAGTGATGGGGGAGACCCTCAGCCCAGCCGGCCCGGGTGCGCTCTGTCTTCTTGACTGGGACCTGCTCCGCCGGCGCATGTTCGTGCGAAAATTTTGTGATTCCTGTGTCCGTGTGTCCCGCTCTCTCGCGCGCTCGCTGGGGCGCTGCGAGCGCCCCCTGCCAAGTCCGTCTCCCTCTCGAGCGCTTCAACCGCACCACCGGGCACGCGCCCATCGAGCTCCCCACGCGCGAACGACGCCTGGGGCAGACCTGGCGGGGCGTCGCCGTCTCAGTCCCATGGTGTTGCGATAAATGGCAATTCAAACGCAATTTGCCTTGCCGAAATACGAGCCAAGTCCCAGCCCCAACTCACGCACTCTGCGTGCCGTGAACTCGATGGGAAGCATGCCGAGCACGTCTGCCATCGGCGTCTTGAACGGCAGCTACGAGGAGCAAGACCTGCTCCAGGCATGGCTCCTCGTGGTAGCCAGCCTTCGGGCCCTCAGCGTGTTCCTGGGCTACTTTGCTCCGATGCAGATGCTGCCTCGCGTTTTCAGCGGCATCTGGAGCGGCAAGGAGAAGGAAGACGACGCTCCGAGCAAGACTGGTGAGTCCAGTGTGCAATGCAGTGCCTGGTTGGTGTCTCCGTGCGTGCGGCGGGCCTTGGCTAGTCGCTCGACGAGCCCCGGCTTCGGCATCGCATCGCCCCCCCCCCCCTCCCCACTCCCCCGCAGTGTCAGGGCTCACCGCCCGCACCTTTGCTGTGTGGACGACGGTCACGTGCATCGTCACGGCCACGTGCGCTCTCTCGCTGGACAACAAGACCGTCGTCGCCCTGACCGCCAGCTCGTTTGCCACGGTGCTGTGCTTCTTCGGGCTGGAGCTTGCGCTGTACCGGACCATGAAGTTCGGCAGCATCGTGACCCCGGGCATCATCGCGAGTGTGTCTGTCGGCTGGCTGGCGCGCCACTACCTTGCGATGGCTTGATTGTGGCTGGAGCGCGCTGCGAGACCAAACTTGAGCACGGGCACGCACGCTGCTCGTCGCGCCAGACACGCGCCGGACGTCGCGCGGTAGATGGTCGCGCGAAGCGCCGCGCGCTCTTCGCAGCTCAAACTGTCTAACGAATCAAATAGCAGCGCCGCGGACGTCGGGTGAGGAGCCGCCGCTTCCGCTCGCGATCTCCTCGTCCCGGCGCTCCTCATCGCTTGACCCGTCGTCGGAGTCGTCGTGATCCCCCGCCTGTGAGAGCGCGGCCCACCTGTCCCCGGAGCCCCCGATGACAGGCTCGTCGGTTGCGCGCATCTCCAAGTCGCCGGTTGGGCCCGAAGCCAGGCGCTTTGCCTCCGACTCGAGAGAGTCCGCGAGCTGCTCGCCAGACGTCTCCTGTGGCAGCGCCAGCCCAGCCATGGCTCCGATGAAGAGCATACCGGCCGCGGTGCACAGCAGCGCCACGGTGGACTTGTCGATGAGTGCCCCGAAGACGAACTGCGCGATGATGGAGCCCTGCGCGGTCGGGGAGCGCTCGGCGGCAGACGGCGGCGGGGGGTCAGCGCGGGCGCGGCCGAAGAGGCAGGGCAGGCATGCGGAGGAGCAGGGCGGGCGCAGGCGCGGGAGCGAGCGCGGCCTGTGGGGGGGGGGGGGGGCAAGCATGGCCCGCAGGGAGAGCCGCTGCGGGTCGTTGCGGGCGACTCACGAGACGGCCCATGCCGGCGAGGTATCCCATTGCGGTGGTGCGGAGAGTGGTTGGGAAGGACTCGGTGGAGAGGCAGTCGAGGGAGTTCCACCCGCCCACGGACACCATGTTGAGGAGGCACGCGACGGTGACGGTCAGCGCGGCGGAGTGGGAGAAGGCGAAGATGACGGCGAGGATGGCGGCGAGCATCATGCCGCCGCCGAGCAGGAAGCGGCGGCCGATGCGGTCCATGAGAAAGGCAGCAATGATGTTCCCGGGCAGGTTCGCAGCTGCGGGCAGAGGGGAGCGTGGCGTCGGGGGGGAGGGGCGCAGAGCGCGTGTGAGGGGGTCGCGGCGAGCAGGCGTGCGCGCCACTGCGGGGATGCCGCGGCGGCAGGGCGCGGAGCACTCGCGGCCGACGGAGCGCTCGAGAGAGCGCGCGGGGCGGTCCTCACCGGCGACGAGGAACGCATCCTGGTAGGCGTCCAGCTCGAACGACTGCTGCTTGAACAGCGTGGGGATCCATAGGATGAGGCCGTACCAGCCGAAGGACAGCGTGAACCAGCACACGACCAGCAGTAGGCTGGTGCGCCGGATGGAGGGGTGCAAAAAGTCGCTCAGTCCTTTCCGAGCGCCGCGCAAGCACCCGGCGCAGCCCTTGGGCTTGGTGTCGCCCGCTGCATCGCGCGGGGCGTCCGCCGTGTAGCCCTCGTAGTCGGCGTCTCCCGGCCCGGCCTCGGCGTCCGTGGCGAATACGGACGACGCGCGCGAGTCGGACCGCTCCAGACGGCCTGCCGCGGCGCCGTCGTCGGCGCCGGACGTCGCAGCGTGCGGGCTTGACGCCGCGCCGATGTCCGCCATCGACGTGAGGTCCGTCGAGTCTGCCGCAGCGGTGTAGGCGCCAGCTGCAGCAGATCCGCGGGGGAGCTGTGCCGCCGGCAGCGTCACCGGGTCGCTGGGCTTGCAGCCGGCGCGGGTGAGGTACCCGCCCCTGCCGAGCACAAACCGGGGGCTGTCGAGCAGCTTGTTCCAGCGAGCCATCCACAGCAGGACGTCGCGGGCGTCGTTGAGCCTGCCTTTGGTGGCCAGGTACCGCGGGCTCTCAGGCAGGAGGAAGCCGCTGGCCACGAAGGCCACGAGGGCCGGCGCAGCGCAAGCAGCCGCGAAGACGCGCCAGTCCGTCCCGGCGAGGGAAATGAGGATCCACGCGATGCCAGCGGCGTAGATGGACCCCACCATCCAGAACCAGGCGACGATGCTGAGCCAGAAGCCGCGGCCCTTGACAGGCAGGTACTCGCTGTAGAGCGTGAACACGGACGGGATGGAGCCGCCGACGCCCACTCCGGCCATGATGCGGCAGGCGGCGAGCATGGGCCACAGACCCGCAGGAGTGAACGCAGAGACGATCCCGAAGAGGGCGTTGATGCCCAGAGAGGCCATGAGCATGGGCTTGCGGCCCAGGGCGTCGGCGCCGATGCCAGCCAGCACGCCGCCCAGAAGCATCCCCGCGAACACCGCCGCTGACAGGAACGACTTCTGGAACTTCCAGTCGTCCCCCTCGGGGTTGGGGACCTCCCCCTGGTCCTCCAGCGCCGGGATGATGTAGCCGATGCAGAGAAGCTCCACCGCGTCGGCCGCGTTGCCCACTCCGCAGATGATCACTGCGATGATGTGGAACCACCCAGTGCCCAGCACCTCGATGCTGTCGTCCACGTTTGTGGCAAGCGGGGTGCTGCGCTTCCGCCCGGTGTGCCCGCGCCGCGCCGCGCCGGGCGCCGCGTCACTGGTGACGGAGTCGCCATCCGAATCACGAATCAAGGCGGTGCTGTCGCCCTTGCCCGCCTCCGCGGCGTGCGACGCGGCCGCGCCGGTCTTGCGCATCTTTGTGAAGTCGAGGTGGGTCAGAGGAATTCGTTCCGCCTCCATACTAGGGCAAGGCCCGGTTCGTGGCGCAGCAGGCGGTTGATGTCCGCCCTTGGCGTCCGACTGCCGCGGCCCTCAGACTTGTGGCGGCGCAGGCCGACGGAAACCACCTGCAGCAGCGATGTTCGGTGACAAGGGGGCACCGCAGCGGCGTGGAACAAGGCGGCTGTGAGCAATTTGCCAGGCGACAGGCGACGTCACAGCAACGGGGCGAATGCTGCCTGCCAAACACCCACCAGGCGCGGCTGGCACGAGCGCCAGTTCGCGTGAATGCTAGCAGGCGGCCGCGAAAGATGATCGCCGGCGCCGGGAACGCGGGGGCGGCCCCTGGGTCAGAGGCCTTCCCGTGGTTCAACCATGCGCTGGGCCACCTCGCCTCTGGCAGCGATTCCACTGGCGTCGGACCGCGCTCTCGACGTAGCTGCGCCTCCCCAGGAGTGCACCCCGCGCTGCCCCGCAAAGACTCACTCGTTGCTCGTCGCGTCCCGCGGGCCGGAACCCGGGCACGGCCTGTCGGCGACGGTTGGGGTGGACCTGGCCCAAGCAAAACGCACCACGGGGTCGCCCCACTGACTCTGCCAGCACTGCCACCCCCCACCCTCAAGGGCCGTCCGATTCGCTGTGCGGCGATCAACCCCCCCCCCCCCCCTCTGCCTCCGACACACACACCCGCGCCCACCACGGACCCCTTCCACTGCCACCCGTCTCCACTTGTGTGCGGGTGTGCGTGCCTCGCGCTTCGTCTCGTATGCCGCAGGGGCAGGCGCTTCGATGCAGCGGCAACCGACGAAAATCACGCAGTGTTGCTCTTCCCACACGATGCTGCGCACGAGCCCGCAGCCGGAAGCAGCACCATGGCCGTCACGTCTCAAGTCGCCGCCTCGCTCTCGGCAAGCAGGACCTCGTCCATGCTGGCCTTCTCGAGAGCCGGGTGCGCCTTCTCCTTGGCTTCGTCCTGCGCGAACCCGAGCGAAACAGTCTACCAAGCGAGAGGCAACAACAGCCTTGCTGGCGGTATGCTCCCAACAGACCGCGCAGCGGCGTACTTGGCGAGCACGCGCCGCGGGGGCCCCGAAGACGAGCCCGGCTGGGCACTCTCACCAACTCGGCGATCAGCACGATGTTCTCGCCTCGAACAACAAAGGTCCCGACCGGCGTGTCCGCATACTTCCCCGCCGCGTGGTGCCTCTCGACGGCCTTCTCCAGCACAACGCTCGCTGCGGCGGAGGGGAGGCTTGGCAGGCGGCCAGCGAGCAAGCAGGCGTGACAAGTCCGGCCCTTGCCGCCGCGGCGCGCCTGCACATGGCGGCCCCGCGTGCCTGCGGGGCAGGGCAGCAGCGGAGGCACGCTGGGGTCCTCGGGGCTACGGCGGCAGTCTCACCGAACTGGTCGTAGGAGCTCAGAGTCCCAATGAGGTGCCGTCCGTCCGTGAGAACGACCATGCAAGTCTCTGCAAACAGGCAAGGGGCGCATGTGGAGCGGAAGGGCGGCCAGGAAAGGGGTGGCATTGCACTCCCGCGCCCGGATGAACAGCCCCGCAGGCTTGGAGGCGTCTCCGCAGCCGGCCGCCGAGGGCGCTCAGCAATTTCTGCCCTTGAAGGCTTGGCCAGCAACGCGCGTGCTGCCGCCGTCCACAGCTGCCAAGCCGCAGCGACAGCAAGCCACAAGCCGTGGCCACGGTGGGCACCACGCCTTCGCCCGGCTGGGCTCATGCCTCGCGCCAGCAAGGCTCACTGCCGACCTCGTTGCACAGAGAGGCCGTGCCGGCGTAGTCCACATCGTATGTCGTCTCAGCGCCGAGTCGAGCGGCCATGGCTTGCTGTCCACGCAGGGCAAGCAGTCGGAACGGCCGATGGGCCCCGCAGCGAGACGGTCGAAGACGTGAAGGCCCCCGAGCGGTGGGAGCGCGAGCAGTCACCCGCAGCCAGCAGCGCCACAAGCAGCGTCGGCGTTTGGTGACCGGCTCTGCCAGCAGATGCAGCGCAGCGCACCCCTCCCGCCGAACCCTCCCCGGGACGCCCCGAGGCGGGGACCCTCAGCGGGCGATGGCGGCGGGTCCGTCGCACGACCTCCGCGAGGTGCGTTCGGCCGCCCTGGCTCGCCGAGCCTCGGGCGCAAGCGCATTCGCACACTCCCGCAACCGACCCCCGAGCGACCCCTCGCCGCGCGGCCGGGGTTGAGCGCTGCTCGCGCGCGACAGACGCGACCGCTATGGGCTCCGCCTCGTGCGCCTAGGCCCAGGGTGCGTGGCGTGGGCTTGGGGCAACTGCACTCGCAGGTCACGTGCCTCCTCAACCACCCGCCGCGCGCGCCCCGGACCTCACCCTCCTTCCGCAGGTTCTGGCTGCGGCCTTTGCCGCAGAGGGGCTGGAGACGCCGCGGGACTGGAGCAACGACAAGCCGCCGGCAGGAGGTCTCGGAGCGGCAGCAGCAGGCGACGGGGAAACGGCTCCCAGCGCTCGTGCCGCCGGCGCCAGCACTGGCCTCGAGCCGCGGGATTTCCGGCCCTACTCCGCAGCCCGGCCCGCGCGGTCCCACGTGGAGGCGCGCAAGGGGCGCGGCCCGGCCGTGGACGGCTCGCTGCAGCCGCGCAGCCTCCACGCGAAGCCGTGGACCAGCGCCCAGCCCGACGGCATCCTTGCCGCCCGGCAGCGAGCCTTTGCGCCTGGCCTGCAGGCAAGTCACGGCGAAGAGGGCAAGCAGAGCCAGCCCAGCGTCGCCGAGGGAAGCCCGCGGTCTCAAGCGGCGGCCGCAGGCTCCCCCACGAGCGGCGCAGCGACGCGCGCGACGCCCCTCGCCCCGGGCCGCCGAGTACGCCCCGGTAGCCCGGGTGCGCCCCGGCCGGATGTGGCTGTTCCGGCGCTGTGGAGCCCAGCGCGGCTCGCCCGAGCGGTGGACTCCCGGCCGACCGCGGCCCCCTCAGTCGCCACCATGGCGTCCCTGCGCGTCTCAGACGAGCTGCAGCTGGAGGGACTCTCCGCCCGGCGCAGCGCGGCCATGGCTCGCTTCGCCCGGTCGGTGCGCACCGGGGCAGCGGGCGGGTCGCCGGCGCTGCCCAAGGGCGGGTCGCCGGCAGCGGTTGCCCCAGCGCCCGAGAGCCCGCTGGACAGCAGCGTGCGTCGGCCCATGCGCCGAGACGCGGCCACGCTCCGCGAGCGGTTCGCCATGCCGTCGCCGCTTGCGTTGCGGCTCGCGACGGTGGTGGGGACCGGTCAGGCCGACTCCGGGGACGGCGGCGTCGACCAGAAGCTGCTCTCGGAGGCGTGCGCAGCGGCCGGCATCGCGGGCCCGGGCCCGTGGGCGTCGAAACGAGAGCGGCGGGAGTGGCTGCAAAAGGCCACCTCCAGGCTGCGGCGAAACCAGGCTGCAGCCGTGGGGCGGCTGCGAGTGGTGCCGAGGCGGCCCGCCGGCGCCCCCGACAGCGGCAGCGAGAGCGACGGCGAGGGAAGCGGCGGCGGGCGGAGCAGCCGGTCAGACAACAGCGACAGCGCCGACACGGACATGAGCGACGGTGTGCCGGTGCCCGAGGACGCAGCGGCGGCGGAGACGCAGGCCGTGGGTGCCGCTGTGGACGACCGGCAAGACGTTCGCGACTGGCTGGCGCGGCACGGGCAGGCGGGGGATGTTGCCAGGCTGACCCAAAACCGGCAGCTGCTCCGCATGTGGTTCGAGCGGCTGGACACCGACGGCAGCGGCGAGATCGGGCTGGACGAGCTGCTGGAGCCGCTTGTGTCCGTCGGGCTTGCGTCAGGGGAGCGCGAGGTGGCCGCCCTGATCCGAGCGGTGGACACGAGCGGCAGCGGCGAGATCGACATGAGCGAGTTCGTCGCCCTCCTCAGCGCGGACATCAAGCAGATCCTGGCGGCGGAGGCAGAGGCGGACGCAGGGGGGCGGCTGTCTGGACGGCGAACAGTGTCCCCTGCGCTCAGCTTCCGACCAGGGTCGGCGCTGATGGCGGGCGTTGCCCCTGCGCGCCGGGGGAGCGCGGCGGGTGCGGTGCTGCCGCAGGAGCGGCACGGCCGGCTGTCGCACTACCGTGTCGCCCCTCTCGCCAGCCGGGCGACTAGCGTGGGGCGGGTGCGCGGCCGCGCGTCTCAGCACGGGTCAGTGGGCTCCGTCCCGCCGTCAAGCACCAACGAAGACTCCGTCGGCAGCGGCTCGCCCAGCCCCAGCCGGGGAGGGTCACCCGCCGGGCGGGTGCGAGGCCCCAGGTCAACCACGGGCAACAGGCGCGTGAAGCCTCACGGCGGGGTGCGACCGCTGCCTGCCCCCGTGGCTGTTGCTGCAGCTGAGAGCGGCCCCGGGAGGCCGCTCACTGCCCCGGCGGCGGGGAGCCTGGTGGCTCACTTTGCCGTCGGCGCCCACGGGGCAGATCAGCAGGCTGCCGGCCGCGGCCGGGGCAGGCGAGGGAGCGTGGCCCAGTCCCGCCCGGCCGCCCATTTCGGCTCCCTGCTGGCTCCCGTTGCGGTGGTGCTGAAGCCCTTTGCTGGGAGGTCCGCCTCGCCTGCGATGCGGCACGCGGCCAGCCTCCCGACTGGGACCCCTCCACGAGCCGCCCCACGGCCGCAATCGCCCAGCATGGATGCAGCGCGCCCAGGGTCACCGGTGCAGCAGCACCAGGCTTCTGCCCGGCACGGCCCCCGGCCCGGGTCGCGAGGCGCTGCTGGCGCTTTGGCCAGGACGCGGGCCGGCGACGGCGCGGGGCCTGGCACTGCTGCCGCGCTGGCAGGCGCTGGAGGAGGGGCGACGCGACCGATGAGCGGGGCGGCGCCCCGTCGGGCTGCCAGTCGCTCCTCTGTGCGCGTGGCGGCGCTGCGTGGCCGCTCCCCACCGCGCCTGCCTGCCCGTCCTCGCGCCACCATCGTCCCGGCAGAGGATGGGCGGGCGCTGCTCTCGGAGCTGGTTCGCGTTCGCCACGGGGAGGGGACTGCCGCGGGCGAGGAGTTCAGACAGGCCCGGTCCGAGGCTCGGTCCGGCACGTCGTCGCCAGAGCGCGTTGAGCCAGCGGCGGTGGCGAGCCTGCCCGTCCCGGGGGACGTGTGGGTGTCGCAAGGCAGGCGACAGCGCGCGTCTGCTGGCGTGAGCCGCATGTCAGGCCAGCCCGCGGAGCTGGACCAGCCTCCACACACTGCCCAGGCGAGCCGCCGGCTGGGAGCGGCTGCAGCGCCCCGGCGGCGAGCTGGCGCGACCGCGACGGGCGCTGCCTCCAAGGCCCGACCCGCAGCTGTCGCAAAGCCAGACCCCAAGCGGCCGGGCGCGGTGCTGCCACGCCGACCGTTCAACGTGCGCGGGGCAGATGCGGCGAAGGCGCCACCGCCCTCGCGCCCGACGGCACGGCCCGCAGCCGGCTCCCGGCCGACTCCGTCGGGAAGGCGGCTGGTGCCGGCAGGCGGGGCCGTGAGCAGCGTCGGCCCTGCAGGCGCCCCGAACAAGCGCGCAGCCGCTGCTACCGGTGGCGCGCCCTCTCCGCGCGGCGCCCCTGCCCCCTCGATGCGATCCTCCGCGGGAGCCGGTGCCCAGTCGCCACGCGGGGCGGGGGTCAACTGGGAAGGCGGCGCCACGCCGGTGCTGGGGCAGGGCACGGGCGGCTTTTCGCGCGCGAGTCATGCTGCCAGCTCGTCCAAGGCCTCGCTGCGACCGCGGTCGCTCCGGGGAGGTCTATTCCCTGTGGCCGAGTCCCCAAGGGAAACTGCCGCGTCGCTCCGAAGCGCCTCCCGGAGTGCCGAGTCGCTCCCCCGGGCCCTGCCCAGCCCGCCCCCGCCCGACCTGTCCGGCCCGCGCTCCGCGGCGCAGCTGACCCGTGCCCGAAGGCTGATGCAGCTGGGCCGCGCGCTCCTTCGCAAGTCCGACCTGACCGGAGGCGGGTCTGCCGCGGTGAGCAGCGGCAAGGAGTCGCTCTTCGCGCCCATTTTGGCGGGCGTCGCCGCCAGGAAGCGCCAGGCGCAGCGCAAGTCTCGAGCCAAGCGGAGCAGGAGGCGCCGCCGCGGAACCCAGGCCGACAAGGCGTCTTCGTCAGGGGGAGCCACGATGGCCGACGCGCCCAAGCTCCCGCCTCTGCCTGTGGCCAGCGGCTCCGGCAAGGCCTCGCTGCCTGAGGGGGACGGGGCGACTGCCCGTTCGTTGGCGGCCGAGGCGGGCGCGGCAGCGGAAGCCGGCAGCGACAACGCCGTGACCCGCCTCCTGTCTGACCTGACCTCGGGTGCGCTCGGCGACCCGACCCTTGGATTCGAGACGCTTGTTTCGACCAAGCGGCGGCGGCGACTCCTGGCGGCTGCGATGGGCCACTCAGAGGCGGCGAGCCTCGGCGTTGTGATTCGGGAGAACGTGCGCGTGGACGGAAGCCGCGGCGAGCAGGTGACGATCGATTTGAGAGGCTTCACACTTCCACCTGGACTCAAGGATGTGGTGCGAAGGGCTCGTCGGGCGCAGCGCGAGCGCAGGCTGGCGGACGCACGCAAGCAGGCAAAGGACGAGCGCCGAAGCGCCAAGGCGGCCGCCAAGGGAGGCAGACGTGCCAGCCTGGCCGGCGAGCTGGACGGCGGAGCCCCGCCCTCGGCTCGTGCGGTCGGGGCAGGTCCCGCGAAGGGAGCCGCCGAAGGAGCCCGAGCAAAGCCAGGGACGGGGGGGGCGCCCGCGACGGGGCCGGGCCGGCCGGGGCCTGCCGCGAGTCGGCTCGTGCGCCCCGCTGCGCGCGCCGGCTCGGCGCCAACTGACCCGGCGTGGCTCCTGCGCGGACTCGGGGCCGTGGAGCCCTCGCCTTCTCCCCAGGGCTCCGCGGGGGGCGTGAGCTGGGGACGGGCGAGTGACTGCGCCACGTCGCGGGGGGCAGCAGGCGTGGGCGCGGGGGCGGGCGCGGGCGCGAGCGTGGTCGACCAGCGGCCGCTGAGCGAGCAGTCGGGGCGCTCCGATGACAGTGGCGCCTCCTCGGAACGCGGAGCCGATCTGTCAGAATTGGGCCTGACTCTGCCCTTGCGACCTCGGCGGTCGCCGCGCAGCCTCAGGAGCGCTCATGACAGCGGGTCCCCTCGAAGCGACGCTCGGCCGCGGGCTGAAGGCGGCGCTGGCGTGGCAGGAATGGCGGGGTTCTCTGCGGGCGCTGACCCATCCGTTGTGGTTCGGAACCGCTTCGGCAATGACCCGCTGCGCCGAGCCTCGGCCACGTCAGTGCAGCCTGGCGCAGGGTCGCTCTCGCCCCGTGCGTCGCCATCTGACGGCTTTCCGGACGCGTTTGCGCCGAGCCCTCCCTCCGGCGCAGCAGCGCTGCCAGCGTGGGTGCTGGACGCGGACGAGCCGTCGGCTCCCGCGCCCCTAATTCCCATGGTGAGCGCGGGCCATGCGCTGCGGGACGTCAGTGGCGAGGAGCTGGAAGCGACGAGCGCGAGGGCTGCCCTGGCTGTCGCCGAGGCCCTTCGGGACGAAAAGGTGATGCATGCGGTGGCTGTGTACAAGAAGCGCCGCCAGGATGAGGCAAGCCAGCCCAAGCCCAAAATGGGGGAGGCCTGAGTCGCGAGGCGCTGGCGCCGGCGCTCGGGCTCAGAGCAGCTTCAGTCCGCCAGTGATCCGGTCGATCTCGACGGAGGGACCAGGGCCCACAGCCGCTACCGTGCGCGTGCCTGGGTCCAGCTGCGTACGGCCCGCGTCACGCACCGTGCTGGTCACCAACCCGGCGGTGCGAGCGGCTTGCACCAGGCCAAGTCTGCGACGGAAGAGAAAGCAGTTGCCAAAGGGAGCGCTGGTCCCGACTCTTGCAGCTGCGCTTGCAACGGTGCGATTCGTGGCCTTTTGGGCTGGCCGTGCAGACCAAGCTCGGCTCGCTCCCGCTGGGCGTGTCTCACAGTGCGTGCTCGTCATCGCATCGCACCACAACCTTTGCCTGACCGTCCAGCAGCCATCGAGCCAGCCCCTGGGCGTTGGCCCTGCGGCACGTCAGCAGACAAGCATGCAGCTGAGAGCATAACTATCCCGCACTATAGCGGTGGGGGTGCGCGCGTTCCAGCGCTGCACAATGCGCCCGCGGGAAGGGGCGCGCCGCGAGCCTCCTCACTTGCGAGCCCGCTCAACAGCTGACACGGCCGCGTGCGAGCACTGCGCCGCAGCCTTGCCTTTGCCCATTTTCAGATCGGCCCGCACAACTAGCACCTGCGACGTGCGGTTCGGGTTGCGGCGAGGGAGGCGCTTCAAGGAGAGCGGGTCCATCGCGCCCGAAAAGGCAATGGCCCCAGCCTTGACTTGTGAGCACTGACCATCTTTTGGGGGCCGGCCCCCAGCCCTGCGAGTCGCTTCGAGACCCCGGACAGGATTCGCATCTGCAACCAGCTCGTTGGTGGCGTGCGCGAGTGCAGCTTCCTGCGCGACGTTGCGCGTGACTCTGCACAGGACAGGCCGGCGTTGCAACTGCGGAGCGCGCCGCTCACCGTGGCCGGCCAAGGACCGCGGCCAGGCAAGCGTACAAGACACATCTCAGACCCCGTCACAAGGGAACGAGTCTAGCAAGTCCGGAAGGATGTGGGGCGGCACCTCAAGAGCCGGGACACCCTGGTCTGCGGCTGCTGCCGCGTCGGCGTGGCCAACGTCATCGGTGCCAGCAGCACCAGCAGCTGCGGCAGCAAAGGCAGCAGAACCCGATGGCGTGCTCTGGCAAACCGTGAGCGGGCAAGGCCTCTTCGCCCAGCTCTGGGCCGCAGGCAGCGCAGGCCCCGTGCTCTCGGGCGGCGGGGGCGAGCCAAGCGAAACCTCTGGCTTGGGGTCCTCCACGCGCGCGGCTGGAGCGGACGCGGTGATGCCCACCGGCGATCGGGGGCGCTTTGGCTGCCTGCCATCCGCCGCCGCGGACGGAGACGCGCCCGTTGCAGGCTTCGTCGCCACGGCCGTGGCCGCGGGCGCCGCCTCCGTCTCGAGGATGGTCCAGCTGGTTTCAGGAGAGACTGCGGCAGTAGGCCTCACGCGGACGCGCCAGAGCATATTCCGCCAGTTGGGCGGGCGGTCCGCGAAGGCCTCAGCGCCGAGCCTCGGCCCAGGCTGCGCGGCCCACACCGAGGCCGCTTCCTGCGCGGCGCGGTCGCGTTCCGCCCCGAGGTCGCCCGGGGGGCCCATGCCCTTGGCCACCGTGACTTCCATGAAGGATTCTGCGGCCATCCAGCCCGCCGGCCTGCGCCAGCAGTAGTTGGAGGGCTCGGCCCTTGCCGCGATGGCGTCTCCATCGATGCAGTGCCACTCATCCTCGCCGCGGTCGTACCCAGGGTAGTGAACCCTCACAGATCCAGATCCGTAGTCAATGGCCCTCCCGCTGAACATGCTGCCGTCCGTCCACTTGACCCACACGGCAGGCGGGCCCGGGGCCGCCGCCTTCGCGGTGCGCCCTCCCCTCGAGCCTGCTCCTGATCCGTCGGCGTTGCAGTGTGCAAGCGTCTCGCGAAGCAGCCGCGCGCGCCAAGGCTCCAGCTTGGACAAGAGCTGTTTCAGGGGCAGAATATCGCTGCTGGCCGAACCCGGCTGGCTCGATTCCGTGCCGCCGTCAGCCGCGCAAGGGAGGCACTTGGCGACCCGGATCTGCGACCGCCCAAGGGAGCCGGTCATGGGAAGCGCGGCCTCTGCGGCGCTGTCACCATCGCCCAGGCCCCAGCCCCACAGGCCGGCTTCGATCACCTCCTCCCGAAATCGAACAAAGCCGCCAAAGTCGTCGGCGCTCCCCAGGTCCAGGGTCGACGGAGGCAGCTCCGAGAGAGACAGCTGCCGCGCTTTGCCCGGGGCGATGGCCATGGCGCTTCCTGCGTGCCAGGGCTTGGCCCCCCCCTCGTCACTGGCAGCTGCGCTGCTGCTGCCCTGTGCTCCGCCGAAACTCGCCGCCCCCGCTGCAGCAGCGCTTTCGCAGTCACCGGAGGCGCCTGCAGCGCTTGCGGCGGCTTGGCACCCGGTGCCTGCTCGAGACCACCGTTCCTCCCCCCCGCGTTGCATGAATGCTTCGACAGCCTGACGCAGCGCTGCCAGGTTGATACGCAC
Source organism: Cafeteria roenbergensis (assembly GCA_008330645.1). Lineage (NCBI taxonomy): Eukaryota > Bigyra > Bicosoecida > Cafeteriaceae > Cafeteria > Cafeteria roenbergensis. Next base: position 22,990 of record VLTN01000098.1, read on the forward strand.
ATGGTCCGGGCGACAGATGCACATCGAGTGGACGGCCTTCTCGCCTTGCGGCCACCACAGGGGTGCGACGAAGTTTGCGGACTCGGCGCAGTTGAACCCCGTGTTGAACCCGGCATGGTAGGCGCCAGCGTAGGTCAGCATGATGTCTCCCGGGCGCTGAATGGCCCTGACGAACGGAATCCCTGCCCTCTTCAACTGCTCGGGCGAGAGCATCGTCGTCTTGTGCCGCAGAAACCGCCGGCAGCGCGTCTCCTTCAGAACGTCGGGGAAGGCAGCAGCGGCCAGCTGCTCGAGCCTCCCAGCGTGCTCCGGCCCGACGCTGTACCAGAACTTGGGCGCCCCAAAGTGCAGCAGGTTGAGCGAGAACAGGTCCACGTCCTCGGTATGCCACGCGAACACTGACCTCCATCTGCGAGCGCCACGGCGTGCTTGGGCGTTGGAAGAATGTTCAACAGTTTTGTTGGTTTGGGGGGAGGGCCGGTTCCGGCTGGCATGCGCTGGCCAGCTGGGACCGCGCTGTAAACGAGGAGCGTGGGGCGCGGGGTGCGGGGCGGGGGCATCCTCGGCGCGCCACTCACGTTCCAAAGTACAGCATGGAGCGCGTCACTCCCGGGATGTCGCCCAGCAGTTGAAGCTCGGTGTCCAGCGCATTGATGTTCCATCCGCTGGCGTCTTGCTCGCCAAACAGTGTTCCAAGGTTGTCAGACCCGTAGCGCGGAGGCTCCGCGGTCGTGGAGAGGGACGACCACAATCGCCTTTCCACCTTTCGCCAGTCGACTGCGCCTTCCGAGACGGCCGCTGGGCAAGCTCGCGACGGGTCCTCGCCCCATGCCTTGAACTCCTCAAAGCTAAGGGGTTTGCCCTCCTGGATGCCGAGCTGCACGCGGCCGCTGCCCCGGCTCATGGGGGCTTGGACGATCGGGGTGATTGTCATGCCCCTAGTTGCGGCCTTGAAATCGAACTCTGCCCACCCCGGCGGCGGCACGACCTGCAAGCCACACAGCCGAGCATCCGGTAGTCACTCCGCACTGTGGCGTGTTTTCTTGCTCACTGGCCCTCGCGGCGAAGGAACACGCAACCGCCATGCCCGGCAGCCGAACAGCAGCGCTTGCCACCCGCCCCGGCGCCACACGCGCGCAGAGCGGGGGAGCAGGGCCAAAGGCACACGCCGCAGCACACACTCATGAGCTCGCGTGGGGGGTGCAGCGCTCGCCCGGCGGCACACTGGCGGCTGGCGGCCTGAAAGTCTCACCTTTGCCAGTCCGGTTCTCCGGTATTCTGGCTGGTGCTGCAGCCACCTGACGAACCGCGAGAAGCCTCGAAACTCATCGAGCGTGGGCCGATACTCCGGGACCTCGCCGAACCCTTCGGGCGCGGGCTCCGCCATTCCACAGGTCGTTGCGAGCGACGGCCAAGCTGAGTTCCGATGCGCAGGTGATGACCGCGGTTGCTGTCTGCAGCCTGCAGAGCCGGGCCACTCGCAACACTCCGTCGCACAGCTCGCCGCGCCCGCGCACGCTCAGCGGGGCTGCAGGAGCCTCATGCCTCAACACCAAAAGGGCCTGTGCTCCTGGTATGCGGAGCGCCACGTCAAAGGCGCCCGTCGGACTCCATTCTCGCGATCACTCGTTCCGCCTGCTCGTCAATAGTTGCCAGCTCCACATTGCCCGCGGCGGGTCGCTGCGGCGGGCCCGAGTGATCGAGAGGGGGCTCCGCCGCGTTCCCCGCCACGCCGTGTCCGGGGAGCGCCCACGCCTTGCGCAACTTGCTGCGCCGCGACGCAATGGCAAAGGCCTCCAGCTCGTCCACCCGGCCCGCGGCTGGGCCGGCGGAGCTTTTGGCTTGCGCGGGAGCCGCAGCGCCGTCGAGGTCCACAGGCGAAGAAGGCTGCGATGGGTGGGCATGGTCATCACTCTCTGGGTGGGACTCCGGCTTGTGCGCCCCCGCCGCGAGGCCGCCGCCCGTGGCGCCAGGCCGTTGACGCACAGGACCGCCTTCGTCAGCCACGTTCGCTGCCTTGGCAAGCTCTGCAGCTTCCCGGTTCTTTCTGGCGGCGGCAGCCGTAAACTTGGAGTCCACTTGGGCCAGCAGCTGCGTGGCTCTGTCTCTGCGCTCCACCAGGACAAAGACGACGACGGAGACCAGGACGCTGACCAGCGCCGACGCAAAGGCAATCAGCCCGTCGTCGCCCCCAAACGCTGTGACCCACCACGGCGTGCTCTCTCGAGGGGCGCTTTCCAAACGCGACCCCGACGGGGCCGGGTCGAAGCCCTCGGGCACGATAGCAAAGGGGGCAGACCGAGCCGAAAACGGCGTTCCCACAACCTCGACCTGCGCCACGATCACAGTGCGCAGCCATTGCGTACGAACGTACACCCCCGAGAAGTTGGCGAATCCCTGAGCGAACTCCACTTCAAGCTGCCCACCAAGCACAGCGCTGACTCGGCTGCCATCCAGGCCGCCGAAGGCTCTGGTCTCAGCCGCAGACAGCTCGGGCTCGCCCACAACGGTGAGCCGTGCCACCCATGGAGAGAGTAGGGCAACCACTGTGGTGCCTTGGGCGTCCTGTAGCTCGGCTACTGGCGCAGTCATGAGAAACCCGCCGTCTGCTGTCGTCGCAGCAGCCCTTGCCGCCTGCGCCCGGACCGACCCATCGGCCTGCGTGCCCGCCAACTGGGAAGGAGGGGTGGAGAAGACGACCCTGGCTGGCGTCCCGTGCGCCACAGTGCGTGGAGGTTGGCCGGGGCTGGACTCGGCCAGGGCCGCGAAGTCAGCCAGGCCTTCGAGTCCCCAACTGCGCAGAACCGCGCTGCTCCCGGCTGGGAGCACCGGGGCAGACAAGTGAACTCCTCCCGAGTTCGGGGCGCTGCCGTTTCGCGGTCGGATGAGGGCATCTACAGCGGTCCTTTCAGCAAAGCCATGGCGGAGCACTGAGCGCGCGAGCTCGCCGTTTCGCAGGTCCCGGAGCAAGAGTCCGCTAAACGCGAAGAGCCTTGCTCCGGCAGCCAGCACGCGAACGTCGGAGGGACGCAGGCACGGCCCCGCCCGGCTCTCCAGCCCCGTCACTTGGTCGGTGCAGGCGGCCAGGGGAGAGGTCGGCGAGCTGGGCGAGTTGCCAAGGATCGCCCACCGGTTCGGCGCGGACACGCCATCGCTGGACCCCAGACTTCCCGCAAGGGGCCCGTGCAGCCACGTTTGAGAGTCGTCGACGTCGCCATCGGCAGCAGGCGCAGAGATGGAAAATTCTACGTCCCATGCCTCAGCTGCCTGCAGGGTTTCGGCCGCGACGCAGTCCACTGCGGTGCCCCACGCGCACGTCACATTGCCCATTGCCCAATAAGCTCCACCCGAGCTATTTCCTGTGCTCCCGGGTGCCGCAGGGAAATTGACTGATGCATTGACCGCCGCGATGCGGGTCACGGTGACCCAATCTTGCGGAACAAAGTAGTCCTCGTGCAGCGCGCGAGGGATCGCGAGGGAAAGCGCCGCCCAGAGCCACGCCACGGGCCCTAGGAGTCCTGTCATGCCGGGAACCGAGACGTTGGCGGTCCTCACTGTGATCCGCACTGCTGCGCCCACGAGGATCCGCAGACCCGGCCCACTTGACTGCAATGCAGCTGCCAGCAACTCGTCGTTGCCTGGCATTAGCGCCGCCCGCCCATGGCTGATCGGGCTTGAGGCTGCGTCCTGGGCGCCACTGCTTGAGGCCGCGCTTGCGAACGACGCAGGCGGACTTGCGATGTCGGGCCGTTCAATCTCAGCAGCGGCAACTGCTGCAGCCAGGGCTGGAGTTTGCGCTTGCGACATGAGCGCTGACCGCAGGCCGCCACTCTCTGGCCATCGAGCGTCCATGTCCATCACCCAGCGGGCGAACACGCCTGCCTCCACAGATTCGATTGCTGCCACACTTCGGGCCAAATGAGCGTGACGGGCTCGCTCGTTGCCAGCGAGCAGGCGATCGAGAAAGACGCTGCCCAGGCCTGCCTCCTCCGCTTGCGACTGGCCGTTCGCGAACGCAGCTGCGAAGAGGCATGGGTGCAAGGCAAACAGGCTCGAGTTTTCCCGAGGCACCAACGCGGGAGATTCATGCTCCAGCCGGCAACTCTGCCAGAATGAAGCGAGTGGGCTGGGAAACGACTTGCCTCCGCTGGCAATCACGCTCACGGCGAGCGGCCCGGGTCGCCCCAGCCGGACAAACGCGATGGCGCTTGATGCTGGTATGGCCGGATTTCCTGCCACGACAAGCGGAACTTCCTGCTGCTGATCCGCTGACCTGGGCAGCGCGGAGCCCGGCGACACGTGAGCAGTTGCGTCGCCGAACGATTGGTGGACTGGAAGGTCTGCCAGCGGCCAAGCAGCCTCCTCCACGGATGGCACAAGGAAGCTTGCAGCGCCGAGACCCACAAGACGCAACGCCAACACAGTCACGCCACTGAAGTCGAAGATGCGTTCCGTTCGAAAGGGCGACGTGGAGACGCGCTTCGCAACACGCTGGCCACGAAGTACCTGTGGTTCAATGCCGGGGTTAGCCACGACCGCGCCAGGGACCAACGCGCCTGGTGTCTGATCCACGGCAACGACAGCGGAAGAGGTCGAGTTCAACGGACTCGTGGAGCTGCTGGTGGGCTGGAGGCACTCCTGGAGTTTGCTGCATGCTGCGGTCTGGGCCTGTACGCTGCACCGGGTCACCACACTGTCCACTTCTGCCAGACGAAGATCTGCTGCTGGCGGGAACGTGGCAACGACGCATGCAACCGTATCGAATGCGCGCATTGTCGCGAATGCATCTGCCTCGCCCGCGGCCAGCAGCTCCCGGCCCGCCGCCAGCCTCCGCTGCGGCTGTTGGGACAGAGGAATCAACCGGGCGTCCGACACTGGGGCTCGCAGCCACCCCCACGCACGCTGCTGGGCTGCAGGAACCGGCGCTGGGAGAGCGAGAGTCATGTTCGGCCCCGCCCAGCAAGATCGAGTCAAAGGGTTTAGCACAGTGCCAGAAGTGTCGAACGGGACCACAGCAGTATCCGTGTGCGACACCAGCATTGAACTCCCCGTCCTGCTTTGCTGGCCGAAGCATGGCGGCACCCCGCCACCGACGACGAACAGTTCCGTCGTTGCGCCTTCGAGGGCAGCCCCTCCACTCACTGCGGGCGTTGCAGCGCCCAGAAGCAGTCCGCTGCGCGGCGCGTTTGCCAGATCGAGTCGCGGAGATACAAGACAGCCAAGCAGCAGCGCTTGGCTTCGCACGATGGCCATTCCATTGGAAAGGTCCGGCACCAAACTCGTGACGTTGACAGCGACGTCGTCCGCAATGGACACCGCCTCGTGCACGACCAGAGTCACAGCGAACTTGGCCGCCAGCCCTGTGCTGCAGGCCGCAGACACTGCGCCAGGTGCAACCCCACACAGCTCGGAAGCGTGCGAGGCCGGCCCCAGCACAGTTTCCATGCCCACGCCACAGGCACTTGCCTCGCTCGTGGCGGTGTTGGCAGGGTAGTGAGCTGTTGGGTCGTTGGCAAGCGCAGGGGGCAGGCCGTAGGGAGAGGCGTCGACCACCCCGGCCCATGCCCCGACAGACGTGGCGGCAAGGCTTCCGCTGTGGATCCAAGTGCGGTGCGCAGACTTGAGGAGCTGTGCTCCGAAGGCTGCTTGCGCGAGCGATGCCGGAGAGTTGGTCAGGAGCGCGCTTGAGAGCCGCAGCGCTCCTGACTGTGCCACAGGAGATGCCACTTCGCGGTCACAGTATGCTCGAATCGTCACAAGCAGCCCGCTGCGCTCGCGCAACCCGTGGGTCAGAATGCCGCCCGCAGCAGCAGGCCCACCAATCAATGCAACGGCCGGGCCGGGTGCCAGGCTGGTGTCATGCTGCGCGGCATCAGAATCGGCGTACACGACGCTAATGCAGGCTAGCCTGCCGAACGGCAAACTCGCAACGATGGCGGGCCATGCGGAACCTTGCCCCAGGAGCACGGTGATGCCTGCCAGGTCGACCCCTGAGGTTGCTATCGATGCAAGCGCGCCCCCAAATGGCTGGGCGATGATGCTCCGCCTCACATACGACGAAGCTGCGCCTCGCCAGTTGGAGGGAGAGAGCGAGCCGTCCGTGGCACCTTGCTCCGCTGCTGCGAAAGCTTGAGCAAGTTGCAGCGACGATCGCACTGTCGGCGCAAACGGCCTAGCTGCAAAGGTGTGCCCGAGAGAGGTCGAGCGTGCCTGCAAGGCGTGCTGGGCATCCTTTCGCAGCGCAGCAACGGCAGCATTGCCAAGTGTCCGCTCTGTTCCTTCAAGCTGGTCTTCGGCGAAGACGAAGTCACCCGTCGGAATGGCAGTCGAGCCAGCGGGCTCAGCCAGAGCCACATCATCAGGGCTAACTGCCCCGACGATGGTAAGGGCGAACGGACGGGCGTCCAGAGTTTCGCTGTCCGAGTCCAGAGGGGCAGCAAAGTTTACCGGCGCGCCGGAGTGGATGTAGACTGGCGCAAGATGCGGCGAAAGCCTCAGATGAGACGGCGCTGCACCCAGGCCTGCGAGTCCGCTCCCGGTCAAAGTTCCAGTAGCTGTCGCAGGGGCGGACGCCAGCACCATCTGTCCCTCTGAGGCCGGAACGATGCTCCGAGGCGTCGAGCCGTCCGCCCCCGAGAGGGCCAAGCCGCAGGCGATTGCGTCCGAGATCGCCGTGACACTGGGCAGGTTCTCCCACGACGCGGCTGATGCGTTGTATGCAAGAAGCGCGGCCAACTTGCGGATGGGCATCGACAGGTTCGCGCACTTCTGGGCCTGGCCTGGCGTTTCTTGGCGGCCCATGCGCCGGAGCTCGACGCCATCCAGTTGCACCGAGCCACTGAAGAACCGTCGCCGCTCACTCCAGGATGCTGAAGCCGCGAAGGCGCTTTTCCAGCGGGCATGCTGGACCCAAGTTCCTGCGGTGATGGCGGCGCTCCCGTCCCTTCCCCACGCAACGTCGCTTGCACTGGCCGGTGGTGTTCCACCAGAGTTGGTGATGGACGATTGAATCACGATGGTCCGTTTCCGCAGCACGGCACGAGGGCGCAGCGCGGCTTGAGCGGCAGGCGCCGCGTACGGACTGCGCGAGTGCTGCAGCGGGGCCGCCAGGCGGAGGGCAGTGATCATGTCGGGCCGGCCGTCTCCGTCGTCGTCGACGCTGGCCAGGCTGTGTGCGCTGGGCACGTGCGTGAATGCAGCCTTCGCGATGGTGGCGATGGCAAGTGTCAAGTGCCCCAAATCGCCGTCGGCGCTGCGCACTTGCGCGCTGGTCCAATTCAGCTGGCCGGCAGCGTCCAGGGCAACCTGAACTCGTACTCCAGATGCTGGGGCTGCGCCCAAGTCCCAATGTGAGCCGCAGCCGCCCAGCACGGTAACTGCTGCTTGCCTCGGTCCGACCGAGGAGTGGATGCGAACCGCACCCATCACTCGCGCACTCTCCGTCGCGGCAGGGTCTCGCTCGGACGAGCTCCAGCCACCCACGAGCGAGATCTCGCTCCCCACCAGGTTGCCGCAGCCTCCAGCCCCGTCAACAATGACCATGTCTTGCCCGGCCTCTGCGGCCGCAACGAGGCGGGCCTCCAGCCAGGGCGCGGAGTCCACGTTCTCGGCGACCATGCCCAAGTGGCCCAGGACCAAGAGCGACCCCAGTGGAACTCGCAGGCTCTCCGACATGTCTGAGACTTGAAAGCCCTGCGAGAGGACGCTGCTGTGACCTGGCAGTTTGCCACTCGGGCCCGGGGAGAGCGGGTCCAGCACCCAGCCTCGCCACGCTGACGGAGCGAGCTCTGATAACCACGGCGCGTCCAGGGCCTGGGAGACTTGCCTGCTCAAGGCGACAGCCCCGAGCTGCAGTACGAAGTTGTGCCGCCTGGGCTGCCAGGCTGTGCCAGCTTGCAAGCAACCTCCCAGGATGATGATGCGCTCCGCCTCGAGCTGCTGGTCCGCGCTGTCGCTGATCACAAGGCACCCAAGCAGCACCAGCGTCCCTGCTGCCCTGCGACCCCCACGCAGCTCGACCACGTGATGCGGGGGCACAACTGCAACGCTTCCCGGCGCCGGGACCGCGCCAGCCTCCCAAGCCGCCGGGTCGTCCCATTGAAACGCTGCGACCGCGCTGTCAGTGCCAAGGTTCCGGCCGCGAGCTCCGTCGAGGTCGAACGGCCACTCGGACGCCGACCTTTGCGCTCGCAAGCCTGGGTCCATGCCGCCCGGTGTCTGGTGTCCACGCCCTGACGAGACGAGCGCCCAAAACAGCAAGGCGGCTCGCGCGCAGTGAAAGGCGCGCCGGCGGGCCCTCCCCTCGCTCCAGCCAACTCGGACGCCCGGGCCGCGGCGCATTGCATGAACCGAGCCCAACTTGTCGCCTCTTCCGTGCAGCACTCTCTTTCGGTCGGCTCTCTCCGTTCGTTGTGACTGGGCGCGCATGCGTGATGAGTGTTCGCGACAAGTGCAGAGCTGTCGCGCAGGTGGCCGAAACGGTGCTGCGATGCTGCGGGGGGGGGGTAACCCCAGGCGCCAGGTGCCTCGCGCTGGAGCCATCTCTTGGTGACAGGCCTCGGCAAGACGGGCCAGTCAGAGTCGCCACCGTTGGGCGACTACTCGGCCGCGGCCTCGGACGCCACGGAACAGAGGCGCGACTGAATCACGCTGGGGAGCTCGGCTTGCGGAATGCGCACTGCCCTGATACCGTGGCCATTGACAACCAGCCGCCGGGCAGCATTGTTCCCAAAAAACAGAGTGTGCCGCTCCACACCGGGGGCGGACTGGAGCGCCGGAGCGAACTTCACCGCAACTGCAGCTTGAGGCCAAGTCTGGGCCGAGGAGTCCAGTTCGAGAAACGCAAAGCTCCACCGATGCCTAGGGATCGGCGGAGAGACGTTGGATTCGAGAACGTGCTCGACAAACTCTCTGCAGCCGGCCTCGTCAGTGCAGAGGCCTTCGTCTGCTCCGGGCATTGCCTGCTTTGACGGGTCCAGCCCGAACACAACCACCCCCCCAGGCCCGTTCAGCATCGCGGAGGCCAGCCTGGGCAACCGGGCCACCAGGACATCTCGGCTCAGCGCCCCGACTGTGACTGTGGGGAGAGGACCAGCGGGGACCTTGCCTGCAGCTCCGGCATTCGATTCCACCGCGCCAAGGGCGAGGGCACGGATGGTGGACGCCGCCCGTTCCGCTGACGCATCGACCCCGCGGTCGGCGGGCTGTTGCGGAGACGGCAGGGCGGGAGGCGGCGGCGATCTCGACTCGGAAGCCGGCGCTGGCGCTGCTGCGGCAGCTTTGGCAGCTGGCTCAGCTTGCGGGCCTCCAGCCGTGTCAGTAACCAGGGGCCCGAAGCGCTCCAAAACGAAGGGCCAGATATCACCAATCCTGTCAACTGCTGGCAGGGCGTTGAGGTCGAGTGCGCTCCAGCAGTCGGCATACGTAGAGTCCGGCAGGTCGAAGCCGCCTTCAAAAGCCAGTCGCTCCACCAGGTCGCTGAATCGCTTGGACTGAAAGCAGAGGCTTGACATGAGTACCATGCCGCGAGCCATGCTCCGAGCGGTCTTGGCGTTGCCTTGGGCCGCAAGCTCCAGCTCATCCCGGACTGCTGCTGACTTGATGTGAGGCGCCACTTCTCTGTGAAGACGGCGCAGCAGGTGCCCCGAGCCCAGCTCGACGGCTGATTTCACCAGGGCGGTGAGGAGAGGCTGGTCGTCGTCACTCGCGGCAGAAGCCACCGCCTCAAACGCGCCGCAGCGGCGGGAGGCGGCCCGGCAGACGGCGAGCACGTGGGCAAGCGATCTATCGGAGCCAGAGTAGTCAATGGTAGTCTCCAGCCACGATTCGAGGATGCCCCTCATCTCAGGCACTTCGTCCAAGAGCAGAGCAAGGGCCGGCACGATGCTCTCGGCGTCTCGGTAAAATTTGGAGAGCACCATCTCCACACTGGCCAAATCCGCTGTCGTCACCCATGCATGCGAGTTCATCGCCAGGCCCGCCAGAATCGGCTTGCAGACAGTTGTCAGCGCAGGCGGCCGCACCGTGTCGGCAACCGCTGCCGCAGCTTGCCACGGCTTGGACACAAGACCGACAATGGCGATCAGAAGGTCGGTCCCAAGCGCTCTGAAGCGATCGGCGACGTGTCCTGGGACGGTCGGGGAATCTCCGGTTCTCAGCATCTTGCAGCCACTCAGGTTGATGCAGGCGGCCGAAAAGAAGTGCAGCTTTCTGGGGCCGGTGAGTGCCGAGATGCTCCGCTCCCCGAACTCAACGAGTGCCCGCGAAACGTTCTCTTGCTCCTGCCTTGTGAGGGGCTCCATTTGGGTGTCCGAAGCCAAGCTGGGACGCTCGATGCGCTGCGGCGAGGTATTCGGGGGAGGGAGGGGGGTGAGGAGGACTAAGGACGCTTGTCCAAATTTCACAAGCGCCCTGCAAGCAGCTGCCGTTCGCCCCGCACGAGCACGCCAGTGCGCCCGAAAACAACCAGAGAGCTCGTGAAGCGTCTTGCGCGTGACGCATCGCTGGCCCTGGGCTCCTGTATGCGGTGCCCTGGTGCTGCGCGCGCCCGCGAACTTCTTGGAGTACCGGCGCCACTCTGTTTGACAGCAGATGGCGGCGGCCGCATAGTTTGCGCACAGGCACAGCGGCAACCAGTACAGCAACAAGTGGTGCGCAGGCAGGAGCGGGGTCTCACGTCGTCAAGTGGGACGCCAGTGGCAGCTGCCGAGGGCAGCGCAATATTTGAAGCCCCGAAGATGTGCCCTGTTTGAATGCGCTCGAGCCGGCCACTCGCGGGCCTGGGCGCCTCTTGGGAGGGACGAGTGAGGAGATCCGTGTGCCCCGCCAGTGCACCTCGACTGCTGCTGCAGCTGAAGCATGGCCAGTGGCGCGCTCGCAGCTGCTGAGGCCCGTTCGTTCACGGTTTGGGGCGACATTCCGGCAGGCTGCCGCAACGTGCCCCTGGTCGCTGGCATCGACGAGGCAGGGCGCGGCTCAGTGATCGGTAAGCGCTGTCCTTTGCGAGCCGTCTGCGAGCGAGGCCCGCAGTCGTGTCGGGAGTGGAGGCATTTGCAGGCCGCTCAAACCCAGGCGCGCACCTCGACGGGCGGGAGGCGTTGCCTCTGCCTTTGCCTCGCAGGTGACATGGTCTACGGAATCGCCTTCTGGCCAGCCGATGCGGACGCCGAGATCTCCCGACTGGGCTTTCAAGGTTCGGCGGCTGCAGACGCTGGGCACGCGATTGAACTGCTCTGCCGGCTGGCAATGCGGAGGCGCTGGGCGCCTTGCGAGTCCACATGGCGGGCCGCACCGCCCAAGTGGGCGTAGGTTGCGGCTCGCGTGTGTGTGGCCTAGCAGCACTCTCACGAGCTGCCATGTTGTCCGCGCGACGTTCACCTCGCCCCCCACCCCCTCGGGACCTGCCCGCAGACTCCAAGACGCTGACCCCTGAGGCGCGAGACAAGCTCTTCGAAGGCCTGAAGGCGACGGGGCGAATCGGGTGGGTGATCCGGCGGGTGAGCGCCGAGGAGATTAGCGCAAAGATGCTGCTTCGCTCGGCCGTGAGCCTCAACGCGATGGCATTCGACGCGGCGCTCGGCCTGGCAAAGGGACTCGTCTCGGAAGGCCTCATGCTCTCCAAGCTCATCGTGGACACTGTTGGCGACCCCGAGCGATACAGACGCTTCCTCCACGACGGGCTTGACGGGAGAGTCGATGTCGTCGTGGAGAAGAAGGCAGACGCCACCTACCCCGTTGTGTCCGCTGCTTCCATCGCGGCCAAGTGCTCCCGCGATGCTTCTGTCAAAGCGGAGGCCCTCAAAGCCCGCTGCTTGGAGCAGGCGGTGGACATCCGCACAGGAGCGGGGAGCGGCTACCCCTCCGACCCCGTGTGCAAGGCGTGGATGCGGGAAGTGATGCATCCCGTGTTCGGCTGGCCGTCCGTGGCTCGGTTCAGCTGGGCCAATGCCAAGGACATGCTCGACACCGACGCAGTCGCCGTGGACTTTGGCGAGGACACCGAGGAGACGCCAGGGGACTATGCAGGCGGATCGGCCGCAGCCGCGCCGGCCCGGATCTCAACGTTTTTCACTCCCTCCGCCGCTGGCGGCAGTGGAGCGTCAGTTCGGAAGCCGTGCTCATCGCTTGCAGGGCTGGGCTCTGCTGCGGCGACGAGTGTGTTTTGAGGCTCCAATGCTGCGTGGGACAAGCCGAGAGTTTTTCACCGTGCATGTGTCCCGCGTCCGTGGCGCTCCTGGGTGTCGTCGCGTCCGGTCGGTCCAGCGACCCAATCGTCGCACCCATGCACGCGGTCACACCTGCGCCAGCCACCCCACAGGGCCAAAGGTGACATGCCTCACCCGGTTTCCCGTTATTGGAGGACGACAAGGCGCGCCTTGCGTGTGCGCAGTACTGGCGGCGCAGCAGGAGGGGGTGAACGGCGCAGTTTCCCTTGAGCGCGGCATGCGGCGTGCCTCTGCCGGCGAACGAGCGGCCGCTGGGCCAGTGGAGGGGTCGCGCAGCCTTGCACAGCATTACGCTCAGCGCCAAGCACCCCTGGCCCCAGGGCTCGCTGGCCTTGCACACAACAGGCCTCGCCACGCGAGGCTCAGCAGGGCTGGAGAGCCCTTTGGTCCACCCACCCAGACATGGCAACCGTCGCGCAACTCGCTGCTCGTGCGGCCGAGGCCCTCCAGGAGCAGGGCCTGGACTACATTGTGCAGCTGGAAAGTGCCGGCGCCGCGGCAGCAACGGGAGCGCAGGGGCTGTTTTCGGGCGGCGTGCGAATTGACATCAACTGGTGCGGATTGGCGCTTCGCTGGAGGTTCTCCTTCTCCGGCCCGGGGACGTTTGGGCCGGAGTGGGGCACAGCAGCTCCGGAAATTGACCTCGCAGTGCCCGTGCCGGAGCACGCCGGGGCGGCGGCGAGCCCCTTGGGTCTGGCAAAGTCGCGCCCAGGCCCGCTCGCGCACGCGGAGGCGCTTTGCTTGTGCGCGTGGGACTCCCCCAGAGCCGTGGCTCCAATGGGGTGGCTGCCCTTGCCCGGAACCAGCGAGCTTGAGGCGGCCCACTGCATGGCGGAGCTGCAGGCTTGGTCCGTCGAGGCGCTGTGCGAATGGGACGGTCGCGACGCGTCAAGTCTCGCCCAGCTCGTGACGGAGCTGGTGGCGACCATGTCATCATCGCACGCTGAGTTTGCTGAGCGAGTCTTGCCGGGTGCCGCAGCAGGCGTCAAGTCCCTCTCGTCCGTCGCGCACCACGTCCTGACTGTGGACGACGGAGCGAGAGGCAGCCGCGTGGTTGTGCGGAGCCCCGTGGCCTTTTTCACGGAGCCTGAGCCGACCGTAGCAGCCGGGCAAACCAGAGCCGCTGTTGAGGTCACTTTCCAGGCAAAAGGCGCTGCCGCTGCCGCCGAGGGCGACGACGGCGTCAAGGTGACAGCCCGGATCGTGGGGCCCGCGGCGATGCCGGTGACGAGCGCGATCGTGTTGCCCCCGCTGCTCGTCGACGACGCTGGGGGCTTGAGCGGATTCGTTGCGGCAGCCAGCAAGCGAGTTCTCGGCTCGTGGAAGGCTCGCCGAGAATTCTGCAAGGCCATCGCGACGCTGGCCTCTGGCGTGGCAGCGGCGCAGGAGGCTTCCGGGGCCGAGTCGGTGGCAGGCCCCGGCGTGCTCGCCTGGGATGCTGTGGACTGGTCCCGCGTCAGCGTGCCTGTTCGCGCCGTGGAAGGCCCCGGCGCGTGGGTGCCGCTCCCGCCGCTGCTCTGCCAGTTCGCGGGGCAGGCTGCCGACCCTGCGCGCGGCGAGGACCAGCCTGCCCTGGCCAACCCCGGCTTGTCCGCAGACGGCTCGCGGGAGGCACACTACTGCGTGCAGCCAGGCGCAGCCGCTGGGTCCGCTGCCCGGGTCGCTGCCGTGCTGACCGTGCGGCTGAGCCACGCCTTCCCTGCCGAGGCTCCGGCCATCGAGCTCCGAAGCATTGCGCCCTCAGACGGCAGCGCGCGGCCCGGCGTCGTGAGTGACAGGGACGCGCCGATCGGATGGTCGCCGGACGGGGTGCAGCCCTCTGAGCTCGCGATCCGGGTCACGCTGCACGCTTGGACAAAGCTTCTGCCGCTGCTGGCAGCAACCCCCGCGTAGCGGCTCGTCGATGGCAGGGAGACGGCGGTTTCTTGCGCGTGTGGGGCTTAGTGAGCCGCACTTGCAAGGAGCGCAAGCCCAATAGCGAGCGCGACGCCCCAACGACGACACCCAGGCATCCTTGCTTTGTGGCTCGCCTCTCACACACCCTGGCTCGCCTCGCGCGCGCGCACGCGCACGCTCGCTCGCTCGCGCGCACGCGCACGCTCGCTCGCTCGCTCTCGCGCTTGCGCGCACCCAGTCGGCTGTCCCGATCACATGTCGATGTCGAGCTCGCCGTCATCAGCCTCCGCCTCGGCGCCGGCGACCCCAGTGACAGCCTCGGCAGGCGAGGAGCGCCCCACATCGGCCTCCTCAGCACCGCGAGCGACCTTTGGCTGCGGGTCGCCCCCAGCGTCCTCGTCCTCGTCTTCGCCTCCATCCTCGTGGCGGGTCGCAGCAGCTGCTGCGCCGCCCGCTCGGGCATCGACCCCGGGTGCCTGCTCCCGCGGCTCCCGCTGCCGCTTTTGCGCTCGTGTGGCAGCCCCGTCGCCCCCAGCGGCGCGGTTCATCGCCGCTGCTCGCTCGCTGAGCTCTTGCTCCGTGTAGCCGCCGGACTTGGTCGTGGCCGCTTGCACTTCTCGGCGCCTCATAGCCATCGTGCGGAAGGACTCTCGCGTGCCGTGGGCCAGCTCGAGCTCCTTCCAGGCGTCCCAGAGCTTGAGCGAGGCGTCGTCCTTGCCGCCAGCAAACTGTGCTCCGTGAGAGAAGATGGCGCGGGCGCGGTCGAACTCCCCCATGCGTGCCTCGAGCGAGGCAAAGTGAAGGCAAACATCCGCAGCGTCGGCCTCGGCAACGGCGTCGGCGGCCTCCTCCCACACCTGCCGGGCGGCAACCACCCCGTAAAATTCCTCCGCCTTGGCCGCCCAGCGACGGTACACCACTGCCCGGTCAGCAGGCGCCACCTGCTTGGACGCTCGGTCCAGCGCGGACAGGCAGCCGCGCACGGAGCCGTACCGCTCCTCGAAGGCGGCCAGGAGCAGCCACATGTCCTTGGCCTGCGCAGGTGGCGCCGCAGCGAGCGCCTCCTGGAACAGCGCGCGCGTTCGCTCGACCTTTGTGCCCTTGTACCGCTCGACGAAGCGAGAGAGGTACGCGGACCAGAGCTCGCCCGCCTGCGGCCACGGGAAGGCGGCCAGCCCTCGCTCGAAGGCGCGGAAGGACCGTTCGTGGTACCCCTGCCCGGAGAGCCAGTCGGCGAAGCTGAGCACCATGCGAGGCGTGGCGACCCCCAGCTCCAGAGCCCGGTCGTACGCAGCAGCCACTGTCTCTGGAGTCCCGACCGCCTCTTCCAGGTCCAGCAGCAGGGCCCACGACCTGGCCGAGCGGAACGCGAGCGCTTGCTGGGACGGGACGCCCACGGCGCCAGCAGCGCCGCTGCTCCTGGTGGCAGTGGCAGTGCTGCCTGACAGCACGCTTGCAGAAGCCACGGACGTTGTGTCTGCGTCGGCTTCGGCGGCTTGCTGCCCGAAAATTCGCCGCTTCTGGCCTGCCGCGGCGGGAGTGACGGCCCGCTGCATCACGCGCAGCGCGGCCTTGGGGTTGCCGCAGCGCACCTCCATCTCAGCCCAGCTGCACCAAAGAGCGGCCACGTCGTCCGTGCTCTTGGCAGGGGCAGCCACGGCCCGCTCGAACACGCGGCGAGCCCCGCTCAGCTCCGGTGGGCTGGCGCCGTGTGCCAGCGGGAGACCGCCGCAGGCAGCCACCGCTGACTTTTCGTACTCCTTGGCCAAGCGGACCCACAGGTCGCGCGCCCTGCCCCCGGCCGCCTGGAACGGGTCCACGGTCCTCACCGCCTCGCCCAGCGTGCGGGCGACGTCGGCAGCCTGTCCGCGGGAGCTGTACTCGTCGGCGCGGCGCAGCCACTCGCGAACGTTGTGGGGGTTTTGGCGCAGCAGCACGGCGGAGAGCAGCAGGGGCCGCCGAGCTACGAGCGCCTCGAGGCGCTCGAGGCGCAGCTGGACCTCGCTTCGCAGCGCCTGCGCCTGGGACACGCCCGCACCACCGCCGCTGACGGAGGCCAAGCCCTCAGCGCCACCAGTGCGCAGCGCGTGCAGCTCGAGCGCGCACGAGGCGGCGTCCAGCGGCGGAGGCGCGACTGCCTCGTCCTCGGCGCCGTCGTCCGCCCCCTCCTCGGCCTCGGCCTCTGCCTGCCGGGCCACGCGGGCCTCCACAAGCAGCTCTTCAAACTGCCAGTAGGCGTCGAACACGGCAGAGAAGTCCCGAACGGTGCCCACCTTTGCTAGAGCGGCTTCGTAAATGTCCCTCGCCCGCTCAAACTGGCCCAGACGCACGTGGTAGGCCGCGTGGGCGCACCAAAGGCGCCCAACCTCGTCGCTGAAGCGACGGATTCCCGCCTCAAAGATGCGCTCCACGCGCGCAGCCGAGGCCAGGGAGGCCGCTCCCCCGCCAGCCGTCGCGTCAGCAGCCGCCGCCTCGTCCGCCGCCAGAGGCAGGCCACCCGCGTCCCGGATCGCTTGCGGGTGTGCGGCAATCGTCTCGCAAAGCAGCATCCACATGGCGTGCTTGGAGTCCCCGCGGCTGGAGCGGAATTTCGGGTCGTCCACAAGAATAGCGAGGTGCCTCGCTGCCTCGGCGGGCCGCCCGCGCTTCAGCAGCAGGTGCACCGCATCTTCCCGTGCCGCCGGGTCGAACTGAACCAGGCGCTTGAACAGCGCCGATGCGGTGGACACTGGCACGTCCGCTTGCTGCACAAATGCTCGGACGAGCGGCCACACGTGCTGGTGCTGCGTCACCGGCAGCGCCCTCAGCGCGCGGTCGAAGGCGCGCCGCGCGCCTGTGACCTGGCGCTGTCGGACGATGTGCCGCAAGTACATGATCCAGATGCGCGGCATCTTGTGCATCGTGGAGAGTGCACGCTCGCAAACCAGGGTGGCGGCCTTGATGGCTGGGTCGGTGACCGAAAGGCTCCGCACCTGGCCCAGGCGGTCCTCCAAGTACTGTTTCCACAGCTTGTAGCTGCCAGGAATGCTACGGACAGCCCGCTCGTAGACAGCGTTGCGAGCCGTCGCCGGCCGCTTCGCCACGGCCTCGGCATAGCTCACCCACGTGCCAACCGAGTACGGGTTGCGCTGTAGCTCCTCCTCGAACGCTACGTCGGCCTCAGACTGCGCCAGTGACATCCATTGCCGGCGGGATCACCGCGCGGTGGACAGCAGCGGCAGCGGGCGCGCGCGAGCAGCAAAGGCGAGGCTGTGAAGCCCGGCCTGCTGCTTCTCGACGGTTGCCTCGGGCCCGCGCGCACTCACGGCAAGCATGGCCTCCATCCCGTCAGGCCCGCAAAGCTGGGCGGCAACGGCCTGCGATGTCGCGGGCCGGTTCGGTCCCACAAGAATAGGCGTGCCCGCCAGCTCAAGAGCGGGGGCAGGGGCGCTTGCTGCGTTTCCTGATCGGCCCGGCAGAGCCAGCCGAGTGCGGCGGCGCGTTCCGGCTTCCCACGACCGCTTGAACGGAAGCAAGCCTCGAGTCGTGTGGTTTGTTCGCTGCGACGGGGCAGGCTCCGGCCGAGCCAAGGCGCGCCCCAGGACTTGCCGGAGCTTGGAGACAGCTCGGGGCGGCGACATGAACAATTCAGCTGGCGCAAGCGTTTGCAGTCGTCGAGCAAGCCACCCGACATGCACAGAGTCAAGAACGGGGCCGGGCAGCCACAAACGCGTGCGATTGCGGAGTAGGGCACCTGTCCGTGTAGCCTTGGTTTGAAGGCAGCGCACCGGGCCATCGGTCGCAGAAAAACGCCATGCTCAACGAGCCTGCCGCATGCGCTGGGCAGGCTGCCACCACTCGAAAAGGCAAGCGAGGCCATCCCAAACAACAACGTAGCAGGGCGAAGACCGAACGCGAGGGACCCTGAGGGCCTCGCCCGGGGTGAGCGGCCGTCTTGAGCGGTGGCGCGAGCGGCCGAGCCCCAGCCGCTCGTGGCCAGGCCGCTTGCTGCGCCCCGTGCCACAAATCAAGCGCGGGTACGCGCTCGCTCGGATCTCCAGGAGCGCGACGGGGTCGAAACTGACGGGGGAGACGGGAGAGGCCGACGGGGGTGGCGTTCTTGCTGGTGGCCCGACGCGGCTCACTGGGTCGGCTCTCTCCGCCTCAGGCCCTGCGCACGCGGGCGGGGCGACGCACCCAGGCACCCGGAGACGATGTTTGCAGCGACTCACCTGTCCCCCAAGCGACGCGCTTGCGTCAGTGGTGCGCTCTGGCAGAACGTTCGGCGCGGGCGCTTCGCCAGGCCACACTGCTCCCCCCGCTCCCCTCCAAGCTGCAATTCTCGCGTGTCTCACCGCCAACTCGTTGGAGCAAACCTCCATCAAGTCCGAGAAAAACCCGCCGCACCTGTCGGTGACGTCGGCGGCGTTGAGAATGCCGACGGTCGCGACGCACCGCTTGTATTTCGTGTCGAGAACTCTGCAAATGTCCTTGAGCGGGGCCTTCGGCTTGCCGGAGTCCGCCATGGCCACAGCAAGGCGAAGCGGGCGGTCTCTTCCTGGCGTCGGGTTGTGGTGGGCTCACTGTCGATCTGCTCGCGGGCCAGGCAGCAAATCGAGCGCACGCGCTTGCGCGGCTCTGCCAGGGGGTCACCACGCGAGACGGAGTTTTGCACACAGCTGCTGGTCGGCGTCAGAGGGGCGGCAGCCGGGTCCAAACTCTTTGACGCCGGCGTTGCCGAGCCGCCGTGCAGCTGCATGCGGTCGTCAGCCGGCTTGCGTGCCCGGCCGCGCTCCAGCGATGCGCGGCAGCGGCGGGCTTTGGATTCCAGCCTCATGGCTGCGGGGTCGTTTTCGACTCTCAAGCACTCGGCAAGCGGGCTGGGGATGGACGCACTCCAACGGCAAAGCGAGAAGCGAGCGCGCTCGCCTTGGGCCGGCGTGCAGTCCAAGGTAATGAGCGCGTTTCGGCAGACGGAAATCCGCGGTCGTGCCCCCGCCCCGTCCGGCGATGGCGTGGCTCCAAATCGCTCTCAGCGGGCGCAGTCCGTGTCTGCAGCAGCAAGCCGCCGAGCAGCAAGTTCTGCTGCAAGCGGAAGGCTGGCCGGTGTGGCGACGCGCAGCCGGTCCGCTGCGTCGGCTCAACGCTCCAGGCTGCAAGCGGCGCGGGCCAAGCCTCAAGCGCACCCGTCGGCTCAGGGGCGTCCCCAGCATCGCAACCCCGTTTCCCGCCCGCCTGCATCTCGGGCCCGAGCCACTTCCGGGCGGGCTGCGCCTGGCGAGCTCGCGGCCCGGGCTGCCCGGCGCGCAGCAAGCGCCCCTGGCAAGCGTCGGTCGGCCTCGCGCCAAGAGGCAAGCCGAACGCGGAGCATCAGTTCCCGCCCTAGCATGGGGGCTGCTCGCCGCCGCAGTGCGGGGGATTCGGACCGGGCGGCCGGGCGACGTGTTCCCGGCGTGCAGCTCCCCGAAGCGTCGGCGCCAGTGAGGGGCTCCGGGCTCCAGGCCGCTTCAAGGTCGAGGCCTGAGAGTGTGGCATCGTCGGGGGCCGTGTCTGACTTCAGGCCTCCCAGCCGGGCGGAGTCCGCGCCGCATCCCGCCCGCGGCGCGCTCGGCGCCACGGTCCAACCGTCGGCACGCCGGTCGCACCGCACGCGGCACACCGAAGCGGAGCTCGCCGACTCGTTGTCCTTCGCGCGGCTGGTGGCCAGCAGGGCCGGGGCTGCCACGGGCCAGCTCCGGGACGCGCTAGGCCGCATGCGACACGCGACCGATGCTCTCCAGCAAGCGCTGGACGACGGAGCCTCGCTCGCTGGGAGGGCGCGGGACCTGCTGCTCCGCCTGGGGCCCCATGCGAGAGGCAGCAGGGCCCTGCTCCCTGCCTCGGTGGCGGCGACAGCGGCGCGGGTGTCGAGGCTGGCGAATGCGGCTGAGGACGCTGCGGCGGAGGGCTCGCACGGCGACTCCTTGGGCGGCGCGAAGGCCGTGGCCGTGCTCTCCGCTGCGCAAGCAGCAGCCCAGGCTGCGAGCAGAACCGAGGCAGCGGCGCTGCTTCAGCTGGCCCTTGCAGCCGAGGAGATGGGCGACGGCGGGCCCCTGACGGCAGACCTCGTGCTGAGGGCGGCCAAAGACAGCGAGTCAGCCGTCGCGCGAGACGTGCGAAGCGCAGCCGATCAAGCCAGGCTAGGCTCTACCGCTCTCGGCGCGCGGTTGCCTTCGAGCGCAAGTCCCGACTCTGTCGCAAGGTCGTCGGCTGGAACCCGCATGGGGCGTCGCCCAGACCTGTGGACCCCAGCGAGGCGCCCCCACTCAGGCAGCTCGTCTCGCTCGGCGCCAGTGACTGCAAGCGGCCCACGCAAAGCTGACATCCTCCACCGCTCGTACGGCCTCACGCAGCAGCTCGTGGAGGCAGCTGCGTCGCAACCGCCCCCCCCGCCGCCCCCGCCATCATCGCCGCCGGGGACCCCCCCTCTCGAGGACCAGCTGAAGCGGCAACGCCATCGTCACCAGCTGCAGCTCGAGCCACTGCAGCTCGAGCCACTGCAGCAGCCGGAGCCCCTGCACCCGAGCCAGCGTTCGCAGCAGCATCAGCAGCAGCAGCCGCGCCGAAGGCCCGGCTCTTCGGCATCCGAGGGCAAGCGCCAACCACGCCCCGTGCCGATCAGGGTGCCTGGCAGGCCCAGCTCCACACAGGGCCAGCAGCGAAGGCGAGCGGAGCCGCAGCCAGGGCGCGACGCAAGGCGGGGCCGAGCCGTTTCGGTCGGTCCCACCGCAGCAAAACGAACGCCTGCGCGGCCGTCGGAGGCTGAGGGGACCTCGCTGGCTGGCCGAGCGCGACTGGATCTCCCGCTCCCAGCCCCGAGCTCAGAGCAAAGGCCCAGCACCACAATTGCGGCCGCCGCGCAAGCACGTCCCAGCTCGCGCTCGGGCCGCCGCATGCGCGCCAGCAAGGCCATGGCTGGCGGCCGAGACCACGATGAACGGGGCGCTGCCCCCTCCGCCAGGGCACGCTCTGCACCAAGGGGCGCGCGGACGGCGTCAACACAGTCAGTCAGCCCGACAGGGCCAGCGGCCGCCTCTATGACCCCCGCCCCTGGTCCAGCAGCAAGCGCCTTGCCCGCGCGATCGAAAAGCGCTGGTGCGGCCGGGCGAGGGCGCCCCGATGCAGCGGTGCTGGCGCTGGCTCGGAGCAGCGTGGACAGGACGCACCCAGCAGGCAGCATCCTTTCACCCGATGGCAGCGAGGGAAGCATTGCCCAGGCTCTGAGCAGAACTCTGGGCACCGCAATCGACTCCTCACCGCTGACCAAACCAGGCACGTCAGTGCTGGGCCGCGGGCAGCGCGACCCACAGCAAGAGCCGCTCGACGCCCGCAGCCTGGGCCGCGCCTGCGCGCAAAGGGCGAGGGCCGCGTCCATATCGAGCAGCGAAGACCTGAGCGAACTCGACAACGGCGCAGCGGGAGCCGAGCACGGTGCAGGCGGATCCAGGAAGGATGGGGGAAGAAGACAGACGACCACACCCCCGCTTGCTAGCCCTGGCGATGGGCTGGGCGAGGACCTGGCTCCTCCCGCAGAAGGCGTCTTCTCCTTCCCCGAGCGCGAAGTGGACACCGCGGCTGCGACCCACCGCAGCGAGATTCTGGCGCCCCCGCCCCCACCCCCTGGCCTCGCGCTCGCTCACACCGCCGACGCGCCAACTGCGGACACAGACGCCGTGGCGCCCAGGAGAATGCGCGGCGCTTCTGCAGCCGCGCAGCAGGCGGCCCTGGACAAGGACATGCGCGAGGCCGCTGTTGCTGCATCCAAACGCTCAGGAGTCGGGCTGGCACGTGAGGTTGTCGTTGGCTCGTCGCTACAGTCTCGGCAGCCAGCTACGGTTCGCCGGACGGCCTTGAGCGCGGTCCCCAGTCCAGTCCAAGACCCTTCAAGGGTGCCCACTGGAAAGGTGCCTGCTCCCCTGCGGTCGTCCCCGTCACCACCACGCACATTTTCTGGGGCCAGTGGTGGCAGCGCGCCAGCTGCGGCTGGGCCGACACTATCCGGCGGGAAGAGCGCCGGCCTGGCACCCAAGCGGCCCGCGCCCAGTCGCCCAGCCCGAAGTGCCGGCAAACGGGAAGCTGTGGCGCTCGACCGCGGCGGCCAAGCCACAACCTCCGTGCAAAGCAGATCAAGCTTGCCACCGTCGCTCCGGACGCTGATGGGGCGACGCGCACCGAACGGCCGCGCTTGATCGCGAATGTGTTTTTCTGCAACATTGGGCATCGTTGCGCAGAACCAGGTTGCACCCATCCCAAAGCACACTCATCCCGCTTGCGAAAGCTGAGTGTCTCTCATCGCCAGCGTCCACAGCAGCCAGATGCATCCAGCAACGGAACGCTTCAACGACCTCACGCGCAAACAGCAAGGACTGCGGCCTCACGCGAAGTTGTTCCGGTCGACGTGCTTGAACAGCCCGTCGCCCTGCGCGACGACGAACGGCTCGTCGTTCCAGCTTCCGCGCTCCCAGTTCATGTATGGCTCGAGGCCGTTGTAAGGGTCGTGCGACTTTGCTGCTGGGAACCGCTTCTTGACGTACTCGTCCCGCCACCACGACGTGGCCATGATGAGCGGATTGTTAGTCCAGTTGCAATACTTGGCCTTGGAGCAGTACATCACGGTGGGCTTCTCCATGCAGCGCCAAATCTTGTCTGGCCAACGTTCCTCCGGGTTGGGAATCCAGTAATAGTGGTTGCAAAAGAGGTTCGGCTGGCGGCCAAACACGGCTTCCTCGTTGTCGCGGAACATCTTCTCGGCCCAGTTCGGGTTGCCTGGCCTGTCTCGGCTGCGGTACCGAACAACTTGAGCAGTGTCCGCCTTGATGAGCTCCAGGCCCATGGCCACCTGCTCGCGGACGCACTCCACAGGGTCCACAAGCTGAAAGTCCTTCTCAAGGAACAGCAAGTATGGCTGCGTCGCGTTGCCAGCAAGCCAGTTGAGTGCCCACGTGATGCCGTGGTTCGTCTTGCTGGACATGACCTTGAACCGCTTGCCGTACTTGGCCTCGTAAGGCTTCAGCACGTTCATGACCTGGTCGTTGCGGGCGTTGACAAAGACGAGCAGCTCCGTCACGCGCTTGAGTAGTCCCCACTGCTCGTACGTCGCCAGCGTATCCGAAAGCGTCTTGGTCTCGCGGGCACCGTTGGCGAGGACGCCAAACGTGACTTCAGGAATCAAATCATCCTTGGGGGCGCGCTTCTCGCACGGCTTCAGCGGACGGGGCTTGGCTGACCACTTCTTGAGGCGGAAGTCCTCCTGCGCGATCAGCTCGGGCTTGGGTGGGCAGTTGCCAGGGTTCGCGTCGCACCATTTGATTTCATGGGCCCCCCACTGAACGTCCTTGTGGCCCTCTTGGCAGGTTGCCACGCAGTAGTACTTGTCCGCGTTGCCAGGAGAGCAAAGCCACTGGCCGGCGCCCTCTGAGAGATAGGCAGAGTTGACGTGGTCAGGGCACAGCTCTCGCTCGCCGGAAGCGCCGATGCGGAAGCACACCTCGCGTCCCTCCTTCAACTCGCAATGCAGCCCGCGCAAGTTGACCATCACGCCTGCTGCAAGCTTCGGGCCTTGAGAATGCTGTAGCTGGCCTACGCCACGAAGCCCAGCGTTGTTCCCGCCCCCCAGCGCCTCTGCAATGGCCTTGGGAGACTTGCAAGGCTTGTTGGGGCATTCGGCTGCCGTCCAGAGCAGAGGCTTCGTCTTGCCGGTGCAGCGGACTTGGCAGGTGTGCGTCTCCGCCTGCGTGCAAAGCCACTGCGCGCCGTTCTCGGCACTGGTGAGCGTAGGGGGCGTGGTAGTCGGCGGGCATTCGTCCAAGGACTCCCTGTCCACGCAGACCGGCTCGCCGGGGCGGTCTTTCCAGTCGGCACGGCACCGGCCCCCCCGCAAGTCGTGACCTTCGAGGTACAGCGGCCACTCGTCTGGGCTCAACTCTTGAGCGCGCGGAGCTTCCTGCTTCGGGGGTTGCGTGCTGCCCCCTTGCCCCAAATCCGGCATCGGGACAGCGTCGTCACTCTCAGCGTCACCAATGTCGGGTTGGGTCACGCTGGAGACGCTGTGAGGCTCTGGCACACGTGGAGGAGGCGGCACCAGCCCTGAGCCTGCGAGTGGTTGCTTCGCAAACAGTGTGGCATGCACGCGCGGTCCAGGTAAGGCGCAGTGCTTCCAGGCGCGTCTCCTGCCCACTTGCGGCGTGATACGCTGGCGGGAGGAGGCTGCGTTAGCGAGCGCCCGAGTTCGGCTGCCGAGCTCACCGCTGGGAGACGCCATGTTGGCGTACCAGTGGGCCAGCACGCCAGCCCACAATGATGCGACGACGAGGGTGCCGCCAAGCACGTACGGTATGCAGTTTCGCAGGCAAGGCGCTCTCGCCTTGACATTGTGCCGAGATCGCCGGGAAGCCATGGGCGGTGCGGGCTGACCCAGGGCGCGCTTCCGCAAGCGGTGGTCAGAGCCTCAAGACTGCGCCCCTCCTGACCCAGGCGTGCCCTCCGGCCGCTGGTGTGCCGGCCGCAGGGCGGCTGGTGCGCAAGCGCCGCCTGCTTCTGCTCGGCCACGAAGAGCAGAGCCGGGCGGTCTCACCGCCCGGCGCCGGGTCCACGCCCACTTGCGTTGCCCGGCACAATGAAGCTGACCGCTGAGGTTGTCAACTCGGCGCCGGTGCGATTCAACCCCCTTGATGAGCGCGAGCTTTGCCTGCGAGGTGAGTCCAAGCGCCTGGGTCGCTGGAGGCTCAGGCTCTCTCGCACGCCTCACGCACCGCCCATGTATCTGTGCGGTCATTGGGTTCGCCACACCGCAGGTTTGGGAATTTCGGTGATCGAGAACCTGTCCGCGACGAGGGTGAGCGCTGTTCCGCCGACCTGCGCTTGGAAAGCCCAGTTGCGTGGCCGCGGCGTGTCCGCCTCCCGAGCGCTCACGCAGCACGCTTGCTCGAGACCTCCCGCAACTGCTGACTTGCAGGACCAATTCGACTGCCTTGATCTCACGGAGAACCAGATTCGTCGCCTGGAGAACTTCCCCCGGCTTCGTCGGTTGCAGACCCTCCTCGCCTCAGGAAACTTCATCTCGCGGATCAGCCCACGACTGGGCGAGTTCCTGCCCAAGCTGGACACCCTGGTTCTGGCCGGAAACCGCATTTCAACCCTTGCTGAGGTGGACGCCCTGGCGTCGTGCAAATCGCTGACGTGCTTGAGCTTGGAGCGCAACGACGTGGCCCGCAGGCCCAACTACCGTCGTTACGTGCTTCACCGCTTCCCTGCCCTCAGGGTACTGGACGGGACGAAGGTCACAAGGACGGACCGCGAGGATTGCGAAGCCTTTTTTCGGACGGAGGATGGCCGCGCACTGGAGCTCTCCATCAGGTCGATTCGCCAGTCGCTGCAGAGCGCCCGCGCTGCTGCGGCCGAGGGCGACGCTGCACAGGACCTGGGGGCAAGCAGCAGCTCGTCTGCTGCCGCGGCTGCAACGGGGGCGAGCGCTGAGACAAGCCCGGCCGATGCGGCGGGCTCGACGCCGGGCTTGAGCGACGAGCATCGCAGGGCGGTGGCAGTGCTGGTCGACGCCGCGCAGTCAGCAGCCGAGGTTTCGGCGATTGAGGAGGCGCTGAAGAGCGGAACACTCACCGACGCGATGATCAAGCGCGCGAATGAGCTGCAGCGCTCAGCTGCTGCGGAGGGAGGCACAGAGGCCAGCGCAGAATGAGAGACGTAGTGAGAGAACAGCGTGGAACAGGTGTGCTTCCAAGCCGCGTCCGCGTATGCACTTGCGGCGCAGTCACGCTGATGAATCACAGAAGGCACTCAAGACCACAACCAAAAACGTGGCAACTATCGCCCAGAGCACGAGAGCACCGATGGGCGTCCTGCTCAGCTGCAGCCCCCGCTTGTTCAGCTCGCCTCGCATGGCCCCTGACCGAATGGCACGGCCAAGGGTGCGCCACGAGAGCGAGGCTGGGCCAAGCCCCAGTCTGTCCCTTGAGGCTGTCGCTCCCTCGCCCATATCGCCAGCGTGAGAACCGGAGCTGCTGGCGGCCTCGGGCGCAATCGAGGACGGAGCAGGCGGCACACTGGCGCGCGGTCGCGCCGGTGGAGAGCCGGCCACTGGAATAGCTATGTCCGTCGCCAGTCCTGCTTTTGTTGGCGTTTGAAGCTGCGCCAGTGCCAGCTCGGCCGGCCGCGGAGGGACAGCCGTCTCTCTGGCATCAGAGCGCGCTTGAGCAGCATGGGCAGCCTCTGTGCGCGCCTTGTCGAGAGCCTCGCGAGTTGCCTGTAGCTCCGTCGTCCGCCTGCGCACGAGCGCTTGAGCGTGTTCGTTCCTCACGCGCAGGTCGTCGACCTCGGCTCGCAAGCTCGAAGCAGCTTGCTGCGTGGCCAACAGCTCGGCTTGAAGGCTAGATTTTGCTTCAGAGGCTTCCTCGAGCTGATTCAGGGCAGTCAGCAGCTCCTGGTGCTTGCTAGCGGCCAAGGAGTCGTCATCCGCGGCAGCTGCGCTACTCACTGAGGGACGCAACGCTGCTAGCCGGGCTCGCAACGTCTCGCACTGCGAGTGCAGCGCTTCGAGCGCGTCAGCACGGGCCGCCGAGTCCGCCTCGCTGGCCGACAAGCGCCGGCTCATGGCCTCCAGCTCTTCATCTGCAGCCTCCTTGATCTGAGACATGCGCTGCAACAGCGACTCCTCACGAGAGGTCGCTGCCAAGGAGAGCGATTCAAGCTCCTTCACGCGGCCGGCCAGCTCCGACTCGCGCTCCGACGACGCGGCCGCGGCCGACGCTGCTGCCGCCTCCAGTTCCTTCACGCGGCCGGCCAGCTCCGACTCGCGCTCCGACGACGCGGCCGCGGCCGACGCTGCTGCCGCCTCCATCTCGGCCTCCAGCTCCTTCACGCGGCCGGCCAGCTCCGACTCGCGCTCCGACGACGCGGCCGCGGCCGACGCTGCTGCCGCCTCCAGTTCCTTCACGCGGCCGGCCAGCTCCGACTCGCGCTCCGACGACGCGGCCGCGGCCGACGCTGCTGCCGCCTCCAGTTCCTTCACGCGGCCGGCCAGCTCCGACTCGCGCTCCGACGACGCGGCCGCGGCCGACGCTGCTGCCGCCTCCATCTCGGCCTCCAGCTCCTTCACGCGGCCGGCCAGCTCCGACTCGCGCTCCGACGACGCGGCCGCGGCCGACGCTGCTGCCGCCTCCAGTTCCTTCACGCGGCCGGCCAGCTCCGACTCGCGCTCCGACGACGCGGCCGCGGCCGACGCTGCTGCCGCCTCCAGTTCCTTCACGCGGCCGGCCAGCTCCGACTCGCGCTCCGACGACGCGGCCGCGGCCGACGCTGCTGCCGCCTCCAGTTCCTTCACGCGGCCGGCCAGCTCCGACTCGCGCTCCGACGACGCGGCCGCGGCCGACGCTGCTGCCGCCTCCATCTCGGCCTCCAGCTCCTTCACGCGGCCGGCCAGCTCCGACTCGCGCTCCGACGACGCGGCCGCGGCCGACGCTGCTGCCGCCTCCAGTTCCTTCACGCGGCCGGCCAGCTCCGACTCGCGCTCCGACGACGCGGCCGCGGCCGACGCTGCTGCCGCCTCCAGCTCCTTCACGCGGCCGGCCAGCTCCGACTCGCGCTCCGACGACGCGGCCGCGGCCGACGCTGCTGCCGCCTCCAGCTCCTTCACGCGGCCGGCCAGCTCCGACTCGCGCTCCGACGACGCGGCCGCGGCCGACGCTGCTGCCGCCTCCAGTTCCTTCACGCGGCCGGCCAGCTCCGACTCGCGCTCCGACGACGCGGCCGCGGCCGACGCTGCTGCCGCCTCCATCTCGGCCTCCAGCTCCTTCACGCGGCCGGCCAGCTCCGACTCGCGCTCCGACGACGCGGCCGCGGCCGACGCTGCTGCCGCCTCCAGTTCCTTCACGCGGCCGGCCAGCTCCGACTCGCGCTCCGACGACGCGGCCGCGGCCGACGCTGCTGCCGCCTCCAGCTCCTTCACGCGGCCGGCCAGCTCCGACTCGCGCTCCGACGACGCGGCCGCGGCCGACGCTGCTGCCGCCTCCATCTCGGCCTCCAGCTCCTTCACGCGGCCGGCCAGCTCCGACTCGCGCTCCGACGACGCGGCCGCGGCCGACGCTGCTGCCGCCTCCATCTCGGCCTCCAGCTCCTTCACGCGGCCGGCCAGCTCCGACTCGCGCTCCGACGACGCGGCCGCGGCCGACGCTGCTGCCGCCTCCAGTTCCTTCACGCGGCCGGCCAGCTCCGACTCGCGCTCAGACGACGCGGCCGCGGCCGACGCTGCTGCCGCCTCCATCTCGGCCTCCAGCTCCTTCACGCGGCCGGCCAGCTCCGACTCGCGCTCCGACGACGCGGCCGCGGCCGACGCTGCTGCCGCCTCCATCTCGGCCTCCAGCTCCTTCACGCGGCCGGCCAGCTCCGACTCGCGCTCCGACGACGCGGCCGCGGCCGACGCTGCTGCCGCCTCCATCTCGGCCTCCATCTTCTTCACGCGGCCGGCCAGCTCCGACTCGCGCTCCGACGACGCGGCCGCGGCCGACGCTGCTGCCGCCTCCAGTTCCTTCACGCGGCCGGCCAGCTCCGACTCGCGCTCCGACGACGCGGCCGCGGCCGACGCTGCTGCCGCCTCCAGTTCCTTCACGCGGCCGGCCAGCTCCGACTCGCGCTCCGACGACGCGGCCGCGGCCGACGCTGCTGCCGCCTCCATCTCGGCCTCCAGCTCCTTCACGCGGCCGGCCAGCTCCGACTCGCGCTCCGACGACGCGGCCGCGGCCGACGCTGCTGCCGCCTCCAGTTCCTTCACGCGGCCGGCCAGCTCCGACTCGCGCTCCGACGACGCGGCCGCGGCCGACGCTGCTGCCGCCTCCATCTCGGCCTCCAGCTCCTTCACGCGGCCGGCCAGCTCCGACTCGCGCTCCGACGACGCGGCCGCGGCCGACGCTGCTGCCGCCTCCATCTCGGCCTCCAGCTCCTTCACGCGGCCGGCCAGCTCCGACTTGCGCTCCGACGACGCGGCCGCGGCCGACGCTGCTGCCGCCTCCAGCTCCTTCACGCGGCCGGCCAGCTCCGACTCGCGCTCCGACGACGCGGCCGCGGCCGACGCTGCTGCCGCCTCCATCTCGGCCTCCAGCTTCTTCACGCGGCCGGCCAGCTCCGACTCGCGCTCCGACGACGCGGCCGCGGCCGACGCTGCTGCCGCCTCCATCTCGGCCTCCAGTTCCTTCACGCGGCCGGCCAGCTCCGACTCGCGCTCCGACGACGCGGCCGCGGCCGACGCTGCTGCCGCCTCCAGTTCCTTCACGCGGCCGGCCAGCTCCGACTCGCGCTCCGACGACGCGGCCGCGGCCGACGCTGCTGCCGCCTCCATCTCGGCCTCCATCTCCTTCACGCGGCCGGCCAGCTCCGACTCGCGCTCCGACGACGCGGCCGCGGCCGACGCTGCTGCCGCCTCCATCTCGGCCTCCAGCTCCTTCACGCGGCCGGCCAGCTCCGACTCGCGCTCCGACGACGCGGCCGCGGCCGACGCTGCTGCCGCCTCCATCTCGGCCTCCAGCTCCTTCACGCGGCCGGCCAGCTCCGACTCGCGCTCCGACGACGCGGCCGCGGCCGACGCTGCTGCCGCCTCCAGTTCCTTCACGCGGCCGGCCAGCTCCGACTCGCGCTCCGACGACGCGGCCGCGGCCGACGCTGCTGCCGCCTCCATCTCGGCCTCCAGCTCCTTCACGCGGCCGGCCAGCTCCGACTCGCGCTCCGACGACGCGGCCGCGGCCGACGCTGCTGCCGCCTCCAGCTCCTTCACGCGGCCGGCCAGCTCCGACTCGCGCTCCGACGACGCGGCCGCGGCCGACGCTGCTGCCGCCTCCAGTTCCTTCACGCGGCCGGCCAGCTCCGACTCGCGCTCAGACGACGCGGCCGCGGCCGACGCTGCTGCCGCCTCCATCTCGGCCTCCAGCTCCTTCACGCGGCCGGCCAGCTCCGACTCGCGCTCCGACGACGCGGCCGCGGCCGACGCTGCTGCCGCCTCCATCTCCTTCACGCGGCCGGCCAGCTCCGACTCGCGCTCCGACGACGCGGAGGCGGCCGATGATGGTGCCGCCTCAGGCCCTTGTCCAAGTGTTGTGGGTCGCCTTTGCTCCGTGTCTTCGCCGTGGCTGGCAGCTTCGTCAGCCCCAAGAGGTTCCTGGCTGCATGCAAGCTTGGCCTTGAGCTGCTGAATCGTTGCGGCCTGCTCCTTGGCCTTAGTGACCACTGTGCGCAGACGCGCAAGCGCCTTCTCTTGGCTCTGTTGCGCCTTCGAGTGCTGCGCCCTCAACATGGCCACTTCCTCCAGTAAATCTGCAGCAACCTTGTCTCGTTCTGCTGTCTCTTGCTCGTGCTTTGCTGAGTCGCGCAAAAGCCGGTCAGCGGCTTGCTTGGCTTCCAGCAGTGCTTCGACTTGCTCCTCGGATGCACGAAGCTGGTCGCGCAGACGCTTTTCCCGTGCACTGGCGCCTGCTTGCTGCTCGGACAGCAGCATGCGCAACTTCCTGGCCTCGATCTCGGGCGGAGGGGGGCTGTCATCGTGATCGGAGTCCGCGGCGTCGCTGTCGGGCCTGGCGTCGCTTTCGTCAATCTGATCGAGCATCGCCGACACACTGGTGCGGGCACGCTCTGCTATGGAGCCTATGCTGAACCAAGTCGACGCCGCACCATCCGGTGCGGCCTGTCCGGCCCCGTGGGCGGCCATTTCTGGAGTGCAAGCCCCTGCAACTCGCGCCGCCGCACGGCTCTGCCGGCGCCTTGCTTGACGAGGCGATGTTGGCAGCCAAACATGTTGCCGCGTCACCGTTCACCTTTGCCACGGTCCACGGGACGCGCCAGCTCGTGCCCTATCAGCTTATCTCTGGAGTGCAGAGTGCCCACTCGCTCAGACTGTCCGGCCGCACAGCGCTGAGTGCCCGGCTGGCGGTGGTGAGCCCAGCGAAACCGCCCCCTCGCAGCGCTTGCCCACGGCTGCGACCCGGCGAGCCTGGGTGCCAAACCAAGTCAAGTGCTTGCGGCCTCATGAAGTTCGGGACAGGCAGGGGAGGGCCGAAGAGGGGTCGAGCTCGAGGAATCGAGGGACCGCTGTTGCGTGGAGGTAAACTTGGTGACGCCAGAAGTTCTGACACGCCCGCCACCAAGGCGTCCGTGCAGCCCCACCCCTCGCCCGATTCCCACGACCGCGGCACGGGATGCGCGCGCGCCAAGTATTGCACCCAGCTGCGCCGGTGCACGTGGCTCGACTGTCGAGGCTGACGCTCCTTGCCAAGTGCCATGTGGTTTTTCCTTGTGGAGTTTTGCAGGCTCCTCCTCGCCAGGGCGCTGGACAATGTCCAAGGCCTTTCGGCGCCGGTCGATCGCCGCTAGTCTGACAGCACGGCCAGTGGAGCATCCTATCCGAATTCGGGTGTATGACCACAGTCCTTACGCGGTCAACACCCCTGTTGGCAAGTCGGTGCTGGTGCAAGTGTACCCGTCGGCTCCATGGGCGGTAGCCCGAGCCCTGATCGCAACTTCCCATCGAGCGGCTGTTGAAGCGTCTGGGGGCGCGAACTCGCGCGGCCCTGGGGCTGAATTCTACTTCTCGTCAACTCGAGATGCCGTGGGTGTGCCTGACTCCACGGACAGCGTAGAGGATGACTCCGGCTCCGACGATGCCGAGCACGCCCCGGCAGACACCCTGAGCGATGCCCGGGTGTTCTTGCTTCCCGGCGGAGAGGAAATTTTGTCGACTGCAATGCTTCGCGAAGGCGATGCCGTTACCGTTCATCGAGGGCGAGTCGAACCACCAGCCGTCCACCCTGTTGGGCCAGCCGACGTGATGGGCCGCTCTGGCGCGGATCACGACGACCAGACCCCGCCAACCCTGCCGACTGCTGCAGTATACGCAGCTCCTTCCCTTGCTCGCACACGTTCCGAGGTCCAGCCACCGAGGCGTTCGATGATCGCTTCGAAGCCGTCAATCGGGAGGATGTCCTCAACTGCAAGTGCTGCTGGCCAGCCTGGCGGAAGGCGGCGGCGAAGGTCGATTCCCTCCGCGTCCAGCTCAAGAATGACGGACTCTGCAGCCGATGACATTGGAGCCGTCGATGCAGCTGTGCAAGAGCTTGTCAACTTCGGAGGAGAGGAGGCTGCCTCCGAGGAGCACATGCGAGACGCCCCAAGGAAGCGCTTTCAACGTGCAGTTCAGCGCGTCATCTTCGTGAATCGCTTCAGAGCGGCTTCCGACCGGCCCAAGAAGCACGCGACCGGCGACCTCGGGCTTGCTGTTGCCACGGGACTGGGGCAAGGGCGAGCGGGGTCTGTCAACGCCTCTGTCGCTGGACGCGGGCGAAGCAACAAGCGCTCCACTGCGGGGAAGTCTGTGGACGCCTACATCAAGGGACTGGTTGACCTCTACGAGTACGCACAGACCCGCATTGTCGACGACCGCATCAACATGGAGAAGCTTCCGTGGCACGTTGTGAACCCTGATGGCCCACTCAAGACCACCTGGGACATCATGACCCTGGTACTCGTCGTCTACTTTGCGTTCATGGTCCCGTTTCGGATCGGTTTCGATACTGAGCTGGCGCCCGGAGAGCAGACTTTCGACACAATCGCAGACGTGATCTTCATCATTGACGTTTTGCTCTCGTTCCGGACCGCGTTCAAGCAAGACGGCATCTGGGTCTTCACGACGAAGCGCATGGCGGAGCGGTACCTGACCACCTGGTTTCTTATTGATATTCTCGCCTCTTTCCCGATCGGATGGTTTGTTTCAGGAGCAGAGACGAAGGTGAACAAGCTGTTCCGCATGCTTCGGCTTTTCAAGCTTTTCCGGATTCTCCGCCTCTTGAAGCTGTTTCCTCGAGTCATGGCCATCATAGAGCAGGCAGTCAAGTTCAACCCGGCCCTGCTTCGCTTCGTCAGGAGCTTTGTGGTTCTGTTCATCATTTGGCACAACATGGGCTGCATCTACTACTTTGTCGCTCGTGAAGAGTATGGGGGCATCAGGACCTGCTTGCCGGAGACGGAAGCCGAGCCAGGAGACCCAGTTGGCACTGGCGTGTGCTACGTCAACCACTGTGTTTGCAAAGACGGCGGGGACGCGGACGACTTTCAAGTCTTGGCAGAGACGACCCCTGGCTGGTATGATCCTCGCGATCCCGACATTTGGGTGCCCCACTTCACAATCGCCAATGCTCCGGTGCAGACCCAGTACTGGCTTTCTCTGTTTTGGGCAGTGCAGGTCACAACGGGCATCGGCAACGACATCAAGCCCAAGAGCGACACCGAAGTGATGTTCACCACTTTCATGGCGGTGCTGGGGCTCGTGGTATACGCCGTGATCATTGGGAGCGCTTCTAGCGCTCTCCAGAACATGGATGCCGACGCCTCGATGAGGCGCGAAGTGCTCGAGAGCGCCAGCAACTTTATGCAGGCGCGAAAAGTTCCCCTCTTCTTCCAAAAGATCATAAAAGACTACTACGAGCACATGTGGCAGAGTCCCCGGGACGCCGACGAGGTTTTCGCCGACTTGCCTCCAACCCTGCGCGCTCGGCTGTCGATTGTGATCAATCGGGACCTCGTTGACCGCATCCCACTACTGCAGCTGATCCCGGCTGACGTCTACATCCGCACGGTTCATCGCCTCGAGCGTGCCACGTTTTTGCCCGGTGAGTACGTCGTCAAGCAAGGCCAGGCTGGCGACTCCATTTTGCTGATCGACCGTGGCAGAGTCGATGCCGTCCTGCCCAACGGCCGGACGGTGTTCCTCACCCTCTACCCTGGCGACTTTTTTGGCGAGTCTTCGCTGCTTTACGACACGCTCCGCGACGCGTCTTTCCGCGCTGTGGACTACCTCGACTTATTCATCATGGACAGGCTCACGTTTGACGAGCTGTGCGTATCCGCGCCGGGGTTCATGACAGAAGTCCGTCGCGTTGATGCAGAGCGTCAGTCTGCCAGGTTGCGGATTGAGTTCGAGCAGAGCTTGGGCGTACAAGCTGGCCCAGACGAAGCACGCGGTGAGGCAGCGGAGCCCAGGCCACGGAACTGGGCCCAAGCAGGAGGGCAATTCTGGACGCTCGAGTCTAAAACGAAGCAGCGGTCGCCCGCCATGGTCGCATGGAGATGGTGCGGCAGGCTGTGCTGCCGCTGCTGCGCAGCAGAGCACAAGCCCAAGGTGGCCCCGGGCTCGAGCACCGCGTCTAAGCTGGAGTTTGCCGCAAAGGCCCTCGCTGCAGGTAGGCAGCACCGTGGCCCCGGGGGCAGTACTCTGGGGCCCTCCCGCTACGAAGATGCCCAGGGAGTGACGGAGTCAAGGCGCTCGGGGCACCGAACCCCTAGGTCCACCAAGAGCGGAAGGCGCTTGCACTCAGGCCGCAAGGAGGACGCGCGGGCAGTGCCGGGCGCAGCCGCTTTAGAGGCGGATTCGAAGGTCGCCATTTCCGAGGGACTGCCACAACCAGCCCCGGGCCAGCCCCCAACGCCAGAGGTCAGGTCGAGCGAAGGCCGCGTTGCTGGTCCAGCCGACTACCGAGCAGCTCGCACCCGCCCTGCCCTTCGGCAGCAGTCGGGGGCAGGGTCTCGAAGCCACAGTAGCACGAGGTCGGTCGGGTTTCGAGTGGATGACGATGCGCCGCAGGCGCCCGCGGACGTTGAGGCGGCAGCTCGCGGAACGCAGCCACCACGCAGGGCGGCACAGCTTGCACCCACGAAACCAGCTACAGAGAGCGGGATACTCCCAACGGAAGGCGGCATCGCTTCAAGTAGCCCGCAGTCAGTTGATGCTGCAGCAAGGCGTCAGAGCGCCGTGAATCCAGCAGAGCTTCAAAAGGCGGACACCCTTCTGAACGAGGCCAAGCAGCTCGGGTGGGAGGACAGGGGCCCTTCGCGCCGCGTAAGCGCGGCACGCTCAGCCAAAGAGCTTCGAGGCGACGACACAAGCGGTGAAGTTGCAGATTTATTCCTCCGCGCGCTCCGCCGACAGGCAAAGCCGTCCCGGAGCACCGCTGATGCTGTGCCGAAGGGCAACAGCCCGGCCACCGTTCCGGCAGCCGAAAAGGCTTCACCAGGAGGGTCGCGGTCTGGGCGGTCGCCTGCCACTGCTGCCAGTGTCCGTCCAGATTCTTCTTGACATCCGTGTGCCTCACGTCGCCACCAACCCCAAGAGGAGTCAATGCAGCGCGCCACCGGCGCCAGAAACGTTTGCCAGAGCCACCAACACACGCTGCTGGGGCACTCGCATCCCCGTCACATCGAGGCGCACACCGGCTCGTGAGCATCTGCCGTCGCTTGTGATGCACGGGGCGAGGCAGAGCTGTTCCACAGCAACCTCTGCGGCAGGCTCAGGCACTCGACGCGAAGCATGGCCGCGTCCAGCATTGACGCCCAGGCTGCAGACGCTCCAGACACATTGATTGCGCGGGTGTTGCGATGGGCTGCGGAGCACCCCCACAAGGTGCGTTCTGGCAAGCAGACACGGCGAGCGGGACCGGCGCGAGTTCCGCGGCTTGATTTCGAGCTCTCTCCGCTGTGCCCCATCCCCGCTGATGGCCACGAACGCAGGTTGCCCACCGCTTCCTCGGCTCCGATGGCAAGACGGTGGCCTCGAATACCTACGGGGTGAGCGCCGCAGCTGCTGGCCTGAGGCTGAAAACTTGTTGTGTCCAGCCAGGCAGGTTACCGACTGCCCGTCCCGTTCTCATGTTGTGCTTGGCGAGACAAACCACGCAGGAGCTCGAGGCCAAGAGTCGTGTGCTCGCAGCGGAACTCCTCAGCGGGTCTAGCCGGCCTTCAGGTTGCCCCGTGCTGGAGCCTGGCCAGCGAGTGCTTCTCGTGTTTTTGCCGTCCCTGGAGTTCATCGTGGCTTTCCTGGCCTGCCTTCGAGCCGGCATCGTTGCAGTTCCCGTGTACCCGCCAAACCCGAGGGGCCTTGCTCACCACCTGAGGGCGTTCGCATCGATCGCGGACACTTGCGGGGCAACCGCAGTTCTCACCCACCGAGATTTCAGCTCTGCGCGACGCCTCGGGGCCATGGCAGCTGCAGGTGCTCGGGCCCTGGCAGCCGTGATGGGAGGCAGTGCCGGCGGCAAGTCTGAGTGGCCAGACCTTCCCTGGTGGGATGTAACTTCTGTGATGTCGGCCGCTGGGCACAAAGGGCACGAAGTTGCCGCCCCGGCTGGCTTCCTGAGCCCTACTCCGCGGCTCATGGCGGACCCTGCGTTCCTGCAGTTCACCAGCGGGTCCACATCGGAACCGAAAGGAGTGGTGATTTCGCACCGTTCGATGACGCACAACCTGCGCACAATTGTGCACGCGCTGCGCGCCGGGCAGGACACAAGGGTGGTTTCGTGGCTGCCCCAGTACCACGACATGGGCCTCATTGGCTCTCACTGCGGACTTCTATTCTGTGGCGGCACAGGGACCTACTTCTCGCCCATCGCCTTCGTTCAGAATCCTGCCATGCTGCTGAGCATCATGGAGGCGTCTGGAGCCAGCCACGTGCAGATGCCAAACTTTGGATACGCCCTCACAGCCCGCAAGACAAGCTCGTGCCCCGTGGCAGGCTCGTCGGGTGGGGAAGCCGGGGTGGCGGGCTTGGCTCCAGTTGCCCACCTCTTCAATGCTGCGGAGCCTGTGACGTCAGCCGCATGCGATGCGTTTGTGCGGGTTGCTACCATGCGAGGCATGCGAGCCGCTGCCATGAGCCCGGGGTACGGCCTTGCCGAGTCGACGGTCTACGTAAGCGACGGTGGGCGGCTCCGGCTGCGGCTCGACCGTGCCAAACTATCCAGCGAGGGAGTCGTTGAGGTGGTGGCCTGGGCAGACGGAGGGCCGCGGTGTACCCGGCCGAGTCACTGCCGCACCGCACGCACGTCGTCCGCGGGCGGCAGCGAAGTCAAATCCGCGGCGGCTTGTGCCGCCTCTGGTGCTGCGGCCGCCTCTGGCGCTGCGGATGGCTCTGGCGCTGCGGCCGCGTCTGGTGCTGCGGATGGCTCTGGTGCTGCGGATGGCTCTGGTGCTGTCCCAGGCGCTGGAGTGCCTGACGGGAGCGAGTCAGGTCTTTGGCGTTGGAACAGCGTGAGAGGCGATATCACTGGCCGACTCGTGGCGGAGCGCGTGGAGCCAGACGGGCGCTGGCACTGGAGCGTCGAGGGAGTGTTCGGGCCAGGGGGCGCTGCCCTCGCTGCCGAGGAGCCGCAGACCGGAGCCTTGGCGCCGAAATGCCCGCCTTGGTTGCTGGAGGTGTGCGGGCTGGGCGCCCCCCCAGGGGTACAGCCTGGGCTGCCCATCGCCGGCGAAGCACTTGAATGCGATGCTGACGGATCCAGCGCCGAGTCGCGCGACCTTCACCCGTGGGAGCTGGCCGGGGGATGCATTGCCGTAGTCGGAGCAGGCATGTCAGCCGTGGGGTGCTTGGGGCCGGAGGCCCTTCTGCCCAGCTGTCTCCGAGAGCGGCTTGGCGGCGATGGGATTGTGCCGATGCAGGCTTGGCCGCCACAGCAGGGCGAGGTGTGGCTGCGAGGGGCATCGTCAAGCGACGGCTACTGGGGCAACCCTGAGGCAACGGCTGGCGCGTTTGGCAAACGGATTGCTGGTGTATGGGCGGAAGGCCAAGGGGGCGCAGGGAGCGACGGCGTGCTGGGAGGCGCAGTGACTTCGAGCAGTGCCGAAGGAGGGACTCGGGACGGTGATGCTGCAGCCGCCGAGCCAGCAGCGGGCTCGGAGGCGGCCGAAGCCGAGGAGCGCGGCTGGCCAATGCACGCCAGCGGGCGTCCGCTCGCGCCCCACACCACCCCGCGAGCCGATCGGACGCCGGGGAAGCCTTGGCTGTCGACGGGGGACTTGGGTTTCGTGTGGGGGGGCGAGCTCTTCCTGACTGGACGGCTCAAGGACCTCGTCATCGTGGGCGGGCGCAACCACTACCCCAGCGACCTGGAGGCGACCGCCGAGTCCCTAGGCCGCAGCCAGTCGCGCGCAGTGGGAATTCTGAGGCCAGGGTGCACTGCTGCCTTCTCGGTGCCAGCCAGCGTGGCTGACGCCGCGGCAGCGCAGCTTGGCTTGCTTTCGGCGCGGGGGAGCACGGCTGGAGCTACAGCGGGCGCGGCAGGGCCTGGGCCAGCCAGCTCGGCCGAAGCCGGAGATGAAGCCGACGACGAGGTGCTTGTCCTCGTCGGCGAGCCGCGGCCAGACCCAGCCACCTCTCGCCTGCCCAAGAAGCAGGTGCTGACCGCAGTTGCGCAGCAGCTGGCCGCGACCGTTGCTGGCACCCACGGCGTGACCCCGCGCCTGGTCTTGCTATTCCAGCAACACACGGTTCGGAAGACGAGCTCTGGCAAAGTTGCCCGCCTCTGGAACGCGCGTGCCCTGCGCCAGCTAGCGAGCCGGGAGGAGGACGGCCCATGGGGAACTGGTGCGCCTGTCGTGGCTGGTGTCGTGCTCCAAAACCACCTGCACTCGGCTGGTGGAGCTGCCGAGGCGCTGGCTACTCGGGACACTGCTGCTGCTGCCGACGACGAGGCGGTGGCCCGCCGCCGTGAGCTTTCTGATGGCGAGCTTGTTGCCGCCCTCAAGGCTGAGCTTGCAGCTTACGGCGGGGTGACCTCCCCGAGTGCCATCCCCGAAGGCGTTGCAATTGGCGAGCTGGGGCTTTCGAGCCTGGCCGTCGCGCAGTGGACGGGCTCTTGTCGCACCCAGTTTGGACTGGTCGGCATCTCAGACGAAGCCGTCTGGGCCCACGGGTTCACACTTGCATGGATTCGAGAGAACGCACAGGCCCTACGACGCGGGGAGCCCTTGGAGCCGCCCGGGGAGGCGGAGCCCTCGCAGAGCAGTTCCTCTGGCGAGGCAGGCGCAGGGGCAGCCGGAGCTTCGAAGGGCCCGCCACGGACCCCACTGCCAGGAGTTCATCAGGCGTCTTGGTGTGAAGCCAACTTTCCTTGCTGCCCGTGCTGCCATTGACAATGGCGTGCTTGGCATTCCAATCTAGCGGCAACAGTGCGAGTTGAGCCTGCAGAGCCGAATCGCCCGCAACAACTCAAAACTGGGCCCTCGCGTCGCGCCCACTCGCTGCGCGGCGCCGAAGGCGACTGCGTCGGTGCCCCGAGCCACAACAGGAATCGGCCCTTGGCCATCTGTGCTAGCCCCCCGCGCCTTTTCCCCGCGGCCATCGGTGCCAGGCGCACGCGTCCGCAGAGCAGCGGCTGCACGCTCGTGGGACGCAGAAGGATCAAGCTGCCCCGAAAACCCGCTGCTCTTGCCCAGCCGCGACCGCGCAGCTGGCCTCGGCCATGGCATTCGAAGGTCCAATTGACGATCTTGTGCGCGCGTGCGTAGGCGGGCTCTTTGGGCCTCCTGGCCAGTCGAGCCCTCGGACGCCGAGATTCAGCTCCGACACGGTGTTCTCCCCTGTCGGGGGAGAGCATGCCTGGACCGTGCGCTGCCAGCCCGCCAAGGGCCGAGTCATCCCGCCCTCTGGTGACGGGACAGACGGAGAGGCGGACGGCTCGGACGGCAACCTGAGCGACGATGACAATTCCGGTGCTGCGGCCGAGTCGCGAACAGCCGGACCGCCTGCGCCCCGCCAGGTCGACACCGACGATAACTTTGGATTGACCGTGTCCCCGGCAAATGCCAGCATTCCTGTTCGCGACGGGCCCGGCCATGCGTCAGTTCCTCTGCAGTCGTCAGAGCCCCCTCGCCGCGACCCTCGGCCGGGACTTTCGATGTCCTTGGCGCACGAGACGCCACTCTCCGTGGCCGAAGTCCACGATTCTGCGCGCCAAGTCAAGGCCGAAGGGCTGCTGGGCGCGCTAAGAGCTGAGAAGAGCAGGTTGAAGCGGCACCTGCGAGCTCTCGATGACGAGTTCGAGAGCACCCACGGCCGCCGCCCGACCCGAAGCGAGAAGGAGCACCTCCGCCCCCAGTACGAGAGGTACCGCAGCCTTAAGCGCAGGATTGCTCAGTGCGCAGCTGGGGACTCTGCACCGAGCGAAGGCAGTGCTGCTGCGGCCGAGGCGATGGAGCCGGGAACACACGCTCGCGGCTCAGGAGACGCAGCGGATTCGCCCGAAAAGAACTTGGCAACTCTGCGAGCGCAAAAGCGCCAGCTGCAAATTAAGCTGAGGCACTTTGAGGAGGACTTCAGACGAAGCCATGGCCGGGCTGTGCAGTTCCACAGGGACATTCGGCCCGTGGAGCACGACTACCGCAGGTACAAGGACCTGAAGCGGTCGATCGCCAAGCTGGAGGCTGCTGCCAAGGAATGAATATGCTTGCCGTTGTGTGTGTGTGCCTTTCCCAGGCAACAGCAACTCCGGACCCCCTTCGATGTGTCACCCCAAGCAGCGCGAGCCAATGCATCTTCCACCCTTCGCGCAGCCCATTTCTGCGGCCCATGAGCAGTGGCACAAGAGGGTACACACAATCACTAGCGAGCATTCTGTCTCTCGACAGCCACATTCGCAAGGGCTGCCCGTGAAGCTGGCAGCATCGGACACGAAGTAGCATTATCGCACGAAGTTACAGGTAACACAGCCGCCGGCGCTTCCCGGGCAAAACATACGACAGACTCTGCGAAAACCCCACAGCGCCACACGGAGTGAGTGATCCCTGTCGGATCGGACAAACCGAGCATAGTCGCGCTACTTTCAGCTCTGATCCGCCTTTCATGCAATTCTGGTGCCGTTCAGAGGAGTGACAGGATCACTTCAAATCATTCATCTGCGCTGAATGCACACATCGTCCATCGAGGAGGCAACGTGCTTCGGGCCGAAAGAGACCCTTCCAACTCCCCTTGTTGCATGTGATCATGCCGAACGTCGCTCCCTGCACGGCGGCTAAAGCAGAAGGAAGAA
Source organism: Cafeteria roenbergensis (assembly GCA_008330645.1). NCBI lineage: Eukaryota > Bigyra > Bicosoecida > Cafeteriaceae > Cafeteria > Cafeteria roenbergensis. The sequence continues at coordinate 63,971 of VLTN01000098.1, forward strand.
GTGCACAACAAGTTCGGTCAGTTGTGTTTTGCTGCGATGTGAACAAAGACTGGCCAAGGTAACGGTGTCCACGTGAATGGCGGCGTCCACAATCCCACATTTGGCAAGTCCACATTGCCAAAGCAACGGGAACCA
>VLTN01000099.1:0-63053 GCA_008330645.1 Cafeteria roenbergensis
ACCAGCCTCACGGTGGGTGCCTACACTGGCACCCAGGCAGAGCTGCTCACCAGCATGCAGAACCTGGCCGGCGATGGCGACTACAAGCAGACGCTGGCCGGTGCCGGAGCTTCTCCTCTGCGACTGGCGGCGCGTCGGGCGCCTCTCGCCGCGTGCTCGCTCAGCTGACCGAGGGCATGTCCGGCCCGGCTCTGCGCGCCTCATCCCGCCGCAGCCTTCGCGCCGCGGGCCGCGTGCTCGAGACCACCCAGAGCGTGGCGGCCTCCATCCGCGCCCTGCTGGACCGCGCGCTGCAGCAGGGCCAGAGCGCCACGCTGTCCTCGGACCTGACCAGCCTCGCTGCCGACGTGACCCGCGCCCTCGACCTGGCCTCGAGCCAGCAGCAGGTGTCCGTCATGTCCCCCACCGACGCGCGCGTCTACCTCACGCGCGTGAACACCACGCTGTCCATCTTCGCCTCCACCACCAGCGCCAACGCGCCGGCCGTGACCGTGCTCGACGCCATGGCTCGCGCATCGGCCCGCCTTGTGGCCGCCGTGCCCGCCGCCCAGCCGACTACCGCGTGGCCCTGGAGGCGCTCTACCGCGGCTACCTCTGGCACCTCTCGGACACCGCCACCGCCAAGCCCGTGGGAGCCCTCGGGTTCACCTCCTCCTTCGCCGCCCGCGCGCGCGCCCAGCGCTGTGGGCGCGGCCAAGAACATCCTGCAGCTCGGCAACGTCACGCGCGTCGCGGGCGCTGTGGACCGCTTTCGGCGCCGCCATTCCCAGCTCGATCGTGGGCCGCCTGTCCGTGACCGGCTCGGCGCGCCTCGCCAGCTTGTCTACCGGCGCCATCGTCGACGCTGCGGGCTCCCAGGCCATCGGCGCCCTGGTGACCGGCGTGGACACTGCCCACCCCATGTTCGCCAACGCCTCCGCCTGGGCCACCGCCGACGCGCGCTTCAGCGGCCTGCCCGCCGCCGGCACGTCCTCGGAGGCCCAGGACGCGGACGCCGCCCGCCCGCCTCAGCATCGCCGGTCAGGTCACCCTCCCGGCATCGCCGCCCTGCCCGCCGTGGCCGGCCGCGCCTCCGGCCTGGCCTTCTCGTCGCTGCTGGTGGACCGCCTCGACCGCATGGTGGAGCCGCTCGGCGCCCTCGTTGCTCGCTTCCGGCTCCTCCGCCGCCGTGGCCACCGCTGCCATCAGCGGCGGCGACGCCAATGCCGACACGGCGGCCAACAAGACCCGCTTCGCCGCCGTGTACGAGTCCGACGTGCCCGTGGCCTGCGCGTCGCTCGCCACCATGGCGCGCGGCACCGCCTCCTTCACGCTCGCCGGCTCTGCATCGGCCACCATCAGCTCGTCCGTGGTGTCGGCGCAGCGGCACCGCCGCGCTGTTCGTCAGCAACGCCACCGCAGCTGCCGCCGGCCGCCTGTCCAGTGGAGCACAACGCTCTCGGCATCCACCACCGCCGCCGTCTCCGCCGCTCCGTGACCGTGGCCGGCGCCTTCGCGTCCACCTCGTCCGCCGCCACGCGCGCCGGCGCCGCCACGCCTTCCTGGCCGCCCTCGGGCAGCCGCTGGTGCCCGCGTCCGGCAGCAGCACGTGCCGCGTGGAGTCCTTCCTGCGCACGGTGCGCCCGGCCAGGCCATGTCCGTGGCGCTCGACACCGCCGCCGGCCTCCGCCTGCGCTCCGCCACCAACGCCGCGTCCGCCGCGGTGGTCGTCGCGCCGGCGCAGCCCGCGCTCCTCGAGGGCGCCCAGGTGGCCGAGGCTGACTCTGCGGCGCTGTCCGGCGTGGTGGCTGCCGCCGCCACCTCTGCCCGCGTCGGCCTCGAGCTCACGGCCGCAGCCGCGCGGCGCCGTCACCCTGACGCTCGCCAGCAACACGGGAACGGCCTCTGCGTGGGCTCCACGTCGGGCCTGCTGGAGTTCTCCGCCGCCCTCGTGGGGTCGACGCCGCCATGGCCGCCGCAGCGGACGCCGGCCAGAGCCTGCCCGCCGCCGTCCCGGAGGCGCTGCGCGGCAAGCGCGCCGTGGACGCTGCCGCGTCGGTGGCTGGCGTGGCGGCCGCCTCGCCCGTGACCTACTGGCCGCAGGCGTACCCGTGCTCGACCAACGCCGACTGCGGCGAGGGCTACGTGTGCGACGCCGGCATCGGCATGTCGTCCACCCGCTTCGTGAACCGCGCCACCGGCTCCGACGTGGATGCCGGGTCCTCCATCGTTGTGGGCGGCGCCTCTGGGGCCGCGTTCACCGGCTCCAACGGCGTGGGCGTGGCCATGACCGCCGCCCAGGACTCCGTGGCCGAGCTGATGCTCGCCCCGCCGACCCTGTCCGCGGCCATCGAGGCCCGCCTCAACGCCGCCAGCGCCACCCGCGCGGGCCTGACCGCCGCCCTCCGCCGCGTGCTTGGCGCCACCGTGGGCGCCGAGATCGTCGACAGCATCGCCGTGGCCGCCGCCAACCCGACCCTGGCCACCGCGTCGGACGAGGCGCTGAAGCTCGCCTTCTCGACGCCCACCAACAAGACGCGCATCAGCCTCGCGGCCAAGGCCGTGGCCGCCCGCCTCTCCGTGGGCGCCTCGTCCGTGGCCCTCAACGCCGCGCTCAAGGCCGCGCAGGACGCGCCCGTCGCCTCCAACTCCCAGTCGCGCCGCCGCATCGCGCTCGTGCCGGTGTCCGTGCGCGCCGCCTCGGCCGACGACCTCCGCTACGACGCCACCGGCCGCTGCGCCGTGGCGTCCACCGACGGCAAGTCCTGCCAGCGCACGCTGCCCAAGGCAGGGCGCGGCTCGTGGTCCTTCGGCATGCTCGCCGTGGACGATGACGCCATCCGCGTGTCCATCACCCCGACCGCCGGCGCTGAGGGCGCGTTCAACAGCTCCATGGCGCGCGTGAACGGCATCAAGGAGGGCACCGTGTCGCTCTCGTTCCGCGTGGAGGTGCGCAACCGCGTGCGCATGCCCCGCGGTACCATCCGCGTGCAGCTCGCCGCCCTGCCCTATGTCAACGACGCCTCGGCCAGCCCGCTGTCGTGCGCCAACGCCGTGGCCGACTTCGGCTCCGAGGACACCGCCGCGTCCAAGACCGTGACCTGCACCGTCGTGGACGACAACGTGGCCCGCGGCGCCCGCGTGCCGGCCCGCGTGACCGCGACCATCTCGCTCCCGTCCATCACCAGCGCCGCCGACCACACCGCGGCGCTCACCGCCCTGGTGCCGCCGCCGCTTGCCGCCGACCACGCCGGCGTGGCCCCGACCTACTCGGCCGCCACCCCGTGGGTCCGCACCATGACCGCCTTTGTGGAGGACAACGACGCCTCCGGCCTCAAGCTCTTCGCGGTCACGCCGACCCCGGCCACCAGCCAGCGCACCGGCCTCGCTGCCGGCATCACCAAGGAGGCCGCCCTGTCGACCAGCACCGGCTCCCTGTCCTTCAGCGTGGGCCTGCTCTCGCGCCCCTCGGCGCCGGTGACGCTGCGCGTGCGCCTGACCTCGGGCATGGCCGCTGACAGCAACGCCGTGTCCGCCACCGCCAAGGCCGCCCTCTCGGCCGTGGTCAACGTGACCGTGCAGCCCGCCCAGTTCGCCACCGGCGGCGCGGTGCGCATCAACGCAGGCACTCTCACGGCCGGCCAGGCCGAGGCCGTCTTCGCCGCCACCGTGGAGGCCGTGTCGACCGACGCTGCCTACAACGGCCTGGTGCTGGCCGGCCCCGTGCTGGTGTCCATCACCGACCCCGCCGCGGCCGCCCTGCAGGTGACGGCCCAGTCCACGTCCGTCAGCGAGGGCTTCACGGCCACCGTCGCCACCGTGCGCCTCAGCGTGAACCCCGGCTCCGCCACGGTCGCGGTCCGCCCCGCGGTGCTCCTGCCCGCCTGGGCCCGCAACAACAGCGCGGCCGCCGCCCTCTTCATCCCGACCAGCCCGGCCCCGCTCTCCGTGGCCACTGCCGAGCTCGTGTTCACAAAACGCCAACTGGAACGTGGCCCAGAACGTCCGCGTCACGGCCGCCAACGTGGACTCGCCGCTGCCCTTCCCGGAGCAGCCCTTCGCCGTGTCGCTGCCCATCACCGTCAGCTCCACCGCGGGCCCCTTCAAGGCCAACGGCACCGTCTACTACGCCAACGCGCTGCCCGTGTCCTTCAGCCAGTCCGAGACCGCGGCCATCACGTACACGGACGTCACGGCGCGCTTCGCTGCCGGCGCCACCGGCGCTGAGGCGGGCTCCGCACTGACCATCGCGACCGGCCAGCCGGCGCCCGCGCTGACCCTGACCGAGGACAACAGCTACAGCGGCGCGGCCTTCGACCGCATCGCGTCCGTGTTCGGCGCCGCAGTGGCGCAGGGCATCGGCGCCGCCTCCTTCCGCGTGATCGAGGCGAGCGTGGCGTCCAAGCCCGCCGCCGCCTTCACGCTCCGCCTGGGCGCGGCCTCGCCCGCCACCACGCTGCTGTCGTCCGGTGCCGCCGAGCTCTTCGCCAGGGAGGCCGCCCTGCCCCCGGCACCCGCCGGCGCCGCGTTCCGGTTCACGCCAACCAACTTCGCCTCGGCCAAGCCGCTCTTCCTGGTGCGGGCCGCCAACCGCGTGGACCACGCCGCCGCCGACCTGAGCGGGTCGCTGCGCTTCTCCGTCGACGCCAGCTCCGCCTCGGACGACCTCGCGTTCCGCAACGCCGCGACTGTGGGCACCGTGTCCGTGTCGGTCGCCGACGATGACGTCGCGGGCGTCACCGTGACCCGCACGGGGCGCACAGAGGCTATCGGCTCCAGCTCGGCGGCGTCGGCCAACTTCAGCATCGTGCTCGACTCGCAGCCGCAGGCGCCCGTCACGGTGGGTCTCGTCTTCACCGGCCTGCCCGCCGAGTGCGCCAGCGCCGCCTGCACCACCGTGGCCGCCATCGGGTCCACCGCCTCGAGCGTGGTCGCCGCCGACGGCAGCCTCGCGGCTGTCTTCTCGGCCGCCAGCTGGAGCACCGCCTCCACCGTGCAGGTGACCCTGACGCCCAACGGCCAGGCCCTCATGGCCGACCGCGGCCTCACCACCTTCTCGGCCCGCTTCGTCGTCTCGGCGGCGGGCGACGCCAGCTACTCGGCCCTGCGCACCAGCACGCTCGCCACCGGCGTGTCCACCACTGCGCTCGACGTGGCTGCGCTCGAGGCGGTGTCCCTTGCAGTGACCTCCGTGCGGGACCTGGAGCGCAACGGCGGCCGGGACGGCGCCATCCGCGTGGCCCTGCCCTCCGGCATCGCCATCGGCAAGATCGTGGCAGTGGACGTGGACATCGACGTCACCGGCACCGTTGGCAGCGTTTCGCGCCCGGCCGGTGGCTTCGGACTGCGCGTGGCTGGCGGCGCCGCCACGGTTGCGGGCCGCCCGGCCACGTCCGCTGCGGCCACCGCCGGCAAGCTGTACTCCGTGGTGGCGCCCGTGGGCGACGGCTCCTCGCGCGCGCGCTACACGCTGGTGATGGGCGGCGCCGCCGAGTCGGTGGTGCTCGAGGTGTTCGCCGTCGACACGTCGGCCTCTGTGGAGGACGTGGTCAGCGGACTGCGCGTGAACGCCTCGGTGTCCGCCACGCTGACCACCTCCTCGCGCTACTCCTCGGCCGCCACGGCCAAGGCCGCCTCCGTGACCAACGTCGCTGCCTCCCTCAGCGTCGTGGCGCCCAGCCCCAGCCCCACGCCCAGCACAACTGCCTCGGCCTCCCCGACGCCGACAGCGAGCCCCAGTGCGTCCACAACAGCATCCGCCTCGCCTTCTCCAACGGCGAGCGTGACTGCCTCCGCCACAGCAACCGCCTCAGCGACTCCAGCGGCCACTGGCTCCACTACCGCAGCGCCTTCCAGCGCAGCGACCGCCACTGCCTCACCTTCCTCTGTGCCGGAGGATTCACAGGTGCAGCACAAGGTCGTGGGCGTGCTGAGCTTTGCCTCAAGCTTGTCCGCATCGGAGTTCGCTGCCAGCGAGGAGCGCCTTCTGGCCCTGCGAACGAGCCTTGCCGAGTCCCTCAACGTCCAGCTGGGCCTGGGCACACCAGGCGCCCGTCTTCTTCAGTCCACTGGCGTGCCAGTTGAGGCAGTCGAAATCCGCCAGGTATCGCAAGGCGCCGGGTCCACAATCCAGGCGTCGTTCGCCGTGCTTGCCGGTGGGGCTGGCGCTCCCAGCGGCATCGACAGCACTGGGTCCGTGTCGCAGGCGCTTGCTTCTGCGTCCGCAGACGGCTCGCTCGAGGCCCGCATGCGGGCACAGCAAGCGCTCGCAGGGGTGGTCACAGGTGGCGTCGTTGTGAGCGACTTGCAGCTCGAGACCGCGTTGGCGCCCAGTGCCAGCCCGGTGGCGCCCGCACCCATCACGACGGACACCTCCGCGAATGTGGCGCTCATCGTCGTCCTCGGAGTCATTGGTGGCATCGTCGTCGTTGCTGCGGTGGCTGCCGCCACCTGGCGCTTTATGCGGTCGAGACAGACCCATGTTTCTCCGGCCCCTGATGCTGATGCCGAGCAGCCTCCCCATGGGGAGGCGACCACATTTACCAGAGTGACTGATTGGACTTGATCTCTCTTGCAGTCGCCGCGAAGGTAGAACGTTGCCAGGCTCAGACGAGCAACCCCACGCATCGGCAGTGTGCCAAGCACCACACACTTTTCAAACGCTCAAGCGCCACAAGCACCCCACTGCGTCGTTGCACGCCGACCGCGAGGCGGCACCAGAACGCGCCAAACTCGGCACACGCGCAGCGGTCACGCCTACAGGCTGCGGGCGACGACCTCGAGCATGATCTCGTTTGCTCCGCCGTAGATCCGCTGCACCCGGGCGTCGACGAACGCACGCGCGATCTGCGAGGCTCAACGGCAATGCGATGCGAACGAGCGAGCATGGTCGGACTGCCCGCAAGCAGCGTGCAGCAGCCCAATCAGTCGGGACAACAGTTTGGCCCAGACTTACCTCGCTGGTTCGCATGTAGCCGGTGCCGCCGTGCAGTTGCACGCACTGGTCAGCAGCCGCGCCTTGAATCTCAGTTGCCTGAAACTTGACAGCTGACGCTAGGCCAGCGCTGAGCTTGCCTTGCGCATGGAGCCCCAGGCACTGGTCCACCAAGGCCCTGCCAGCGAGGCTCTGGCACTTGAGGCGGGCCAGCGAGTGGCTGACCGTCTGCAGGTCGAGCAGCCGCTGGCCAAAGGCCTCTCGTTCCTTGACGTAGTCATGCGTTAGAGCGATCATGTACTCCGTCGAGGCCATCGCCATGGCGGCGATGAGCAAGCGCTCCTGCGGCAGCTCGGCCATGAGATAGGAGAAGGCCGCCCCTTGCTCGCCGAGGAGGGCCCACCCGGGAAGGGAAACGTCGTCGAAAAACAACTCAGCCGTATCCTGCGCATGCATGCCGACTTTTTCCAGAGGCGGGCCGCGCTCGAAGCCTGGCGCACCGCGAGGCACGCAGAAGAGGCTGAGGCCCCTGGCGCCAGCGCCAGGCCCTGTCCGGGCGACAACAATTACCATGTCAGCCATGGTTCCATTCGTAATGAACGTCTTGGAACCGTTTAGGACCCAGTCGTCGCCCCTGCGAGTCGCCGAGGTGCGCACGGCTTTCAAGTCTGAGCCAACTGCCGGCTCAGTCATGGCTATGGCTCCGATGCATTCCCCGGAGGCCATTGCCGGGAGGTAGCGATCCTTCAGCTCCGCGGATCCATACTTGGCCAGGTACGGGGCCACGATGTCGCTGTGCAGGGAGAAGCCGGGGCCAGAGCAGTTCGCAAACATTTGCTCCTCCCAGACGCACGCGGAGTGCAGGATGTCGCCTCCAGCGCCGCCCAGCTCCTCAGGAAGCGCCGGACAGAGGAGGCCCAACCGGCCCGCTTCGAGCCAGACTTCGCGAGACACGCAGCCAGCGCGCTCCCATTCGGCGTGGTGCGGCTTTACCTGCAACCAAAGCAACGGCGCTGCAAACACGATGCGCGCAGCGTCGCAGGACATTTGGTCGAGGCCACGTGCCCCGGCAACACGCCCGCATGCATGTCGCCCACCTGGTCTCGGAAGAATGCGGCGCACGTCTCGCGCCAGGCCGCGTGGTCCTCTCCGAAAATCTCGCGTGGCGCGTCAATTCCCCCGGGCAACGCACTCCGCGACATGTGCCGCGCCGCCACAGGGCCTGGCTGAAGTGGCAGCCGTGTGCCGCTATGGGGCGCAAAAATGGCGCGTGCCAACCGCTTTGCACGCATGGCCAAGCTCTTTGGCAGGGTGAACGCAAACTGGAACCCGTTCGCTGCTTGGAGGGATCTGCTCTGCAAGGTGACGGCACACGTTGGCCAAAGGGCCACCTCGCGACAGCCCAATGGCCGAGACGCGCGGCTAAGATGTGGGGCTGAACCGATACGAGTGCCAGTCGGATGCCATGGGGCTGAGACCGCGTGCTTCCCACCTTCGAGTTTGAGACGACCGAGGCTGCCAGCCTTCTGCTCGGCTGATGCCGGTCAGTGTTGGCGTCCTAGCAGCTGCAGGAAAACTGCCACCGTGAGCACACCACCCTGGTCTCATCGTTTGCGCATTCTGCGTTGCATCGCTCGGCGATTCGCCTCGCCTGCGCTGCCTTGCAGCGACCAAGGAGCGCCTCCGAGGAGGCGATCCGCCTCGCCCACAAACCCCAGCTTTGGAGCCGCCGTGTTTCCCCCTAGGCGGCTCTCGAACTCCTGTTGGGCCATATGGAATTTCAACCCTTGGAGGGGTCAAAAACAGGCGCCGGCGAGCCCTCGTGGCGATGGCCGTCGTCTGTCCAGCCCCCCCACATCTCCAGCGCACGCGCGCGCCGCCATTCGGGCGGTGCGTCGCGGCAGCATGCAGGGCGCCACGTGAGGGCGGGAGCGCGGTCGCGACATGCGTTGTCCGTGTTCCACTCCTCGATGCCGTCTTTCGTCGCGCGCAGCTTGCAGGCGGCTCCCTCAGGCGCACAGCGGCCGCGGGCGGAGCGGCTGCTGATTCGGTGCTGGTGAGTGTCCTGCGTCCGGCTGCCGGTCCTCGAGCGGCGCGCCTCGCCCACAAACCCCAGCTTTGGAGCCGCCGTGTTTCCCCCTAGGCGGCTCTCGAACTCCTGTTGGGCCATATGGAATTTCAACCCTTGGAGGGGTCAAAAACAGGCGCCGGCGAGCCCTCGTGGCGATGGCCGTCGTCTGTCCAGCCCCCCCACATCTCCAGCGCACGCGCGCGCCGCCATTCGGGCGGTGCGTCGCGGCAGCATGCAGGGCGCCGCGTGAGGGCGGGAGCGCGGTCGCGACATGCGTTGTCCGTGTTCCGCACCTCGATGCCGTCTTTCGTCGCGCGCAGCTTGCAGGCGGCTCCCTCAGGCGCACAGCGGCCGCGGGCGGAGCGGCTGCTGATTCGGTGCTGGTGAGTGTCCTGCGTCCGGCTGCCGGTCCTCGAGCGGCGCGCCTCGCCCACAAACCCCAGCTTTGGAGCCGCCGTGTTTCCCCCTAGGCGGCTCTCGAACTCCTGTTGGGCCATATGGAATTTCAACCCTTGGAGGGGTCAAAAACAGGCGCCGGCGAGCCCTCGTGGCGATGGCCGTCGTCTGTCCAGCCCCCCCACATCTCCAGCGCACGCGCGCGCCGCCATGCGGGCGGTGCGTCGCGGCAGCAAGCAGGGCGCCGCGTGAGGGCGGGAGTGCGGTCGCGACATGCGTTGTCCGTGTTCCGCTCCTCGATGCCGTCTTTCGTCGCGCGCAGCTTGCAGGCGGCTCCCTCAGGCGCACAGCGGCCGCGGACGGGTCGGCTGTTGATTCGGTGCTGGTGAGTGTCCTGCGTCCGGCTGCCGGTCCTCGAGCGGCGCGCCTCGCCCACAAACCCCAGCTTTGGAGCCGCCGTGTTTCCCCCTAGGCGGCTCTCGAACTCCTGTTGGGCCATATGGAATTTCAACCCTTGGAGGGGTCAAAAACAGGCGCCGGCGAGCCCTCGTGGCGATGGCCGTCGTCTGTCCAGCCCCCCCACATCTCCAGCGCACGCGCGCGCCGCCATGCGGGCGGTGCGTCGCGGCAGCAAGCAGGGCGCCGCGTGAGGGCGGGAGTGCGGTCGCGACATGCGTTGTCCGTGTTCCGCTCCTCGATGCCGTCTTTCGTCGCGCGCAGCTTGCAGGCGGCTCCCTCAGGCGCACAGCGGCCGCGGACGGGTCGGCTGTTGATTCGGTGCTGGTGAGTGTCCTGCGTCCGGCTGCCGGTCCTCGAGCGGCGCGCCTCGCCCACAAACCCCAGCTTTGGAGCCGCCGTGTTTCCCCCTAGGCGGCTCTCGAACTCCTGTTGGGCCATATGGAATTTCAACCCTTGGAGGGGTCAAAAACAGGCGCCGGCGAGCCCTCGTGGCGATGGCCGGCGTCTGTCCAGCCCCCCCACATCTCCAGCGCACGCGCGCGCCGCCATTCGGGCGGTGCGTCGCGGCAGCATGCAGGGCGCCACGTGAGGGCGGGAGCGCGGTCGCGACATGCGTTGTCCGTGTTCCGCTCCTCGATGCCGTCTTTCGTCGCGCGCAGCTTGCAGGCGGCTCCCTCAGGCGCACAGCGGCCGCGGACGGGTCGGCTGTTGATTCGGTGCTGGTGAGTGTCCTGCGTCCGGCTGCCGGTCCTCGAGCGGCGCGCCTCGCCCACAAACCCCAGCTTTGGAGCCGCCGTGTTTCCCCCTAGGCGGCTCTCGAACTCCTGTTGGGCCATATGGAATTTCAACCCTTGGAGGGGTCAAAAACAGGCGCCGGCGAGCCCTCGTGGCGATGGCCGTCGTCTGTCCAGCCCCCCCACATCTCCAGCGCACGCGCGCGCCGCCATTCGGGCGGTGCGTCGCGGCAGCATGCAGGGCGCCACGTGAGGGCGGGAGCGCGGTCGCGACATGCGTTGTCCGTGTTCCGCTCCTCGATGCCGTCTTTCGTCGCGCGCAGCTTGCAGGCGGCTCCCTCAGGCGCACAGCGGCCGCGGACGGGTCGGCTGTTGATTCGGTGCTGGTGAGTGTCCTGCGTCCGGCTGCCGGTCCTCGAGCGGCGCGCCTCGCCCACAAACCCCAGCTTTGGAGCCGCCGTGTTTCCCCCTAGGCGGCTCTCGAACTCCTGTTGGGCCATATGGAATTTCAACCCTTGGAGGGGTCAAAAACAGGCGCCGGCGAGCCCTCGTGGCGATGGCCGTCGTCTGTCCAGCCCCCCCACATCTCCAGCGCACGCACGCGCCGCCATTCGGGCGGTGCGCTCTCTATTTGTTCAAGTTGCGTTTGCTTGCCGCCGTGCTTCCTCGACTTTGCTATGCCTTTGGGTTTCGTTGCATGGCTTTGCAGAACGCTCCTTGTCTGCGGAAGGATTGACTTGAGTTTGCTCCTTGTGCTGTGTGACGCCGCAGCACAATGCGAGACAGCGAAATCCAAGATCAGCCCACTTGCTTTACAGGCTGTGTGCCCGAAGCAGACTACTTGCCGAATGACCTGCCTGGGCAGCAAAGCTCCGCAATCAAACACCAGGTGTACAACAGCACTGCAAAGCCAGCAGCGCCAACTTGGGCAGCGAACGCAACGACAGAACGTTGGGAGGCTTGCATTGCCGAGCCTCCAGCGACCGTTGCATTCGCTGCGAGTTCAAACTGGCCCGAGGCAGGCACTTGCCAGCCAGTCATGACGGCGCCCATATAGCCAGCAGCCACGGCCATGACGATATGGAAGAGCCAGGCCATGTCCCTCGCGTCGGAGCAGCTGCCGCCACCAACGGGCCGCTCTGGGGCTCGGGGCGATGCCTCCTCGTCGGCAGACAACCTTGGCGCCACGGCATGTCCCGCGCCGGGAGAGTCCTTCACCGCCAGCGGGTCATACTCCTTGGGGCTGGCGCCGTCCTCCGACTCGTTGTCCTCCAGGAGGCTGCGCTCCGCCTGCGCCTCCCCCGCCGCTGCGCCCGCCGACCCCCACAGTCCTGGGACAGCAGCGGACGCGGACAGCGCCATGTACACCACGCTGATGGTGGCCACCGCGATGGACACGCTGACCTCGCCGGCGCTCTGGCCGTCGCCGATTGCATCGATCGGGTTGCAGGCGACGTCCGGAAGACCCGACAGAGCCGATACGAGCAGCCAGGTGCAGTAGGCGAACACGAGGCTCGGCGGCAGGATGCCCTTGGCGCCAGACGCGGGCGCGAGGCACTCAAGGAGCGAGGCAATGGTGTAGCAAATGGCGAGCAGGAGCGATGCGAGCAGGGCGCCGGTGCCCGCGGAGCAGGCGGGGCCGCTGTTGGCCTCCTTCGCAGCGAAGGCGATGACTGTTGCGGCCGACCCCGTCCACAAGACAGCGGAGAGGAGGGCGTACGCCACCTGCCACAGGTTGGCGCAGCAGCCGGGCTTGTCGTCGGAGCCCATGTACTCGTCCTCAATCTCCTCCCAGCGGCGCGCCATCCGCTCCGCGAGGCAGTCGTGGGCCACGAACGCGAAATCGAGCATCACAAACACCTCCGCCAGCAGGAAGAGGGCCGCCAGCACCCGGGCTGCCTCCGCCCACGGGGCCCCGGAGTCAGCGGGCAGGAAGAACGCCCCCACCATCAGCAGCCCCTGGCCCAGGACCTTCCACGCCCACAGGCCCCGGTTCACCTCGGGCCCGGCCAGGGAGGCGATGGCCATGGTGACAAAGTACACGGTCGTTGCGAGAGCCACGCGCTGCGCGGCAGCGTCGCCGACGCACTGCCCGGCAACCTGCACCAGGTCGTCGGGGCTGGTTTCCTCGCCCGTTCCGAGAAGGTTGCCGTGACCCGCGGGCAGCGCAAGGGAACCGTTGCACTGCGTGAACAGGATCTGCCCCACCGGGTTGGGGATGTCGATGCTGGGAATGCGAACGATCCACGCCGTCGCGCCACCAAAGGCCACGAAGTCGGGGCTGAACCAGCCATTGGAGGGCCCCAGAACCATGAGCACGGCAGCGAGGACAGAAGCCAGCCCGAGCTGAGCAGCGTAGCCCGCCTTGGCGCAAACCCTCGACGGGAGCTGCCGAGCCCTGCTGCCGGAGCCCGCGCCCTTGGGACAGCACGCCGAGCAGCAGCAGGAGGCGCAGCACGAGAGAACAGCCGAACCACAACAGCAAGCCGCGGTCTCGGCACAGGTGCACAGAAGCGCGCCCATCGTACGCAGCAGGCCCAAGGACTTGACCGCCGGCACACTACGGCGCGCCCGGCGCTCCGATAGCAGCCCTTGGGGGAAGTGGGTGGCGCGGCGCCCCGAAGAACTGCCCCTCGGGGGCGTCTCTTGGAAACGCGCCCTGCAGAGCGGGCAGAGGCGGGCGCCGGGAGCGCAGCAGCAAGCCGTTGCTCCGGCGCGCGCGGCTGCAATCGCGCGCCTCCCCGCTCGGGCGCCGCACTCCCTCGCAGCCACTGACGGGACAGTCTCCCGCCCCAGGCTACTCGTCCGCGCTTTGCCCCGCAGTCGCACTCCGCGGCAAGCCAGCACAAGCGAGTCGGCCATGCAGTTCACGCCGCAGCAGCTCTCGGGCGGCATGCGCTTCACGCGCGGGGTCCTCGTGGGGAACTGGTCGGAGGACCGGAGCTTGGAGGACGAGCGCGGCATGGACTTTGAGGCCCGCAAGTCGCGCGGCGACCTGATGATCAAGCAGCGCGAGCGGCTCGAGGCCATCGCGCTCCAGCGCGTGCCGTGGTCGCACAGCTCGGACGGCACGGTTCGCTTCGGAGACTCTGTGATGTTCTCACTCGCCGGCTCTGACGAGTCCGGGCGCGTGAGCCGTCACTTCTTGGCCTCGAACATCTGGGAGGAGGTCAACCGCATCAACGGCACGGTGCAGGCCACTGCGACGCCCAAAGCGGGCCCGACGGCCCGCTCGGTCTTCGTCGTGATGCGGCGCCCCGCGGCCGGGTCGGGCCTCGGCGCCACGGCTGCTGCCGCGGCTGCCGCGTCCACGGGCCGGCTGCCGGACGCCGGCATGGGGGCCACTGCTGGCTCCACGGCCAGGGCCTTCGGCGCCGGCGCGGCTGCTGTCGGCGGCGAGCCCGTCCGGTTTGGCGACCGCGTGTGCCTGGCCACTAACCCCAGCCTGCGGGCCGACCCCGCCACCGGCGTGGTGGCACCGCCATACTTCCTGGCCTCTGATCGCCCGAACAACGTCATCGGGTCGGGCGCCGGCGTGACTCAGGACGTGTTCCTCGCCCCCCGCGCGGGCACGCTTACAGAGTGGAGGTTCGCTCCCGCAGACGGGAACGACGCAGCGTGGGACGGGTCCCCTGTCCCCGCGGGCGCAGAGGTGTGCCTGGTCCACTGCCAGACGAACCAGGCGCTGGCGGCCAGCGAGACCGCGCCCATCGCCACCGCCTTCGGCCGGGAGCTCCCCCTCTACGCTCGCACCCACAAGTCCAGCGGCATCGTCACGCGTGACCGGCCCCGTCCCGCGCAAGCCCCGAACCGCTGGGCCATCCTCCTGTCGGAGGACGCCGCCGCGGCGGAGGACCGGCGAGATTTCCGCCCGCTCACCGCCGACGCCATCGTGGACAAGGTCCGCCTCGCGCTGAGGGAGCGCGGCACGTACGGCATCCGAGCCCTCGGCAAGGCGTTCCGAATCCTGGACGACAGGCGGGACGGCCGGCTCGACCGGGAGGATCTCAAGTGGGGCCTGTTCGACTTCGGCCTGCGGCTGAGCGACGAGGAGTTCGAGATGCTTCTCGACGCCGTGGACACCAGCGGCGACGGCCTCGTGTCCTACGACGAGTTCCTCCTCGCGGTGCGCGGCCCCATGAACGAGCGCCGGCGGGCGGTCGTCGAGGAGGCCTTCCGGAAGCTGGACCGGGACGGCTCCGGCGAGGTGACGGCGGAGGACCTGGCCGGGGTATTCAGCGCCAAGTTCGACGAGGGCGTGCGCGCTGGCACCCGCACCGAGGCGCAGGCGCTCAGGGAGTTCCTCTCGCAGTGGGACACGCTGGACGCGGACGGGCGAGTCACGCTGGACGAGTTCTGCCGCTACTACGACGACGTCAGCGCCAGCGTGGACAGCGACGACTACTTTGAGACCATGGTGCGCAAGTGCTGGCGGCTCCCGGGCGCAGACGTGGCGGCATCGGCCGCTGGCTTGGCCAGGGGCAAGTGGGTGGAGGTGCGCCTCAAGTCGGGGGCGCGCAAGGACGTCTTCCTCGAGGGTCTGGACAGCGTGCCCGACTCAGACAAGCGGGCCATTATGGACGCGCTGGACGACGAGGGAATTTTCGGCGTGGCGGACGTGCGGGCGCTGCCGGAGCGCGGCGTGACTGCTGCAGCCGAGTGAAGGCTGTGGATGGGGCGCGGGAACGCTTGCATGTGTGCGCGCACCTTCCGCCTGCGTGACGAACAAGGCCTTGCTTGCTGCCAACTCAAGTGACCCCTGGCGAGCGCACCGTGCCAACGCAAGCACTGTGGCGCGCGAAAAGCCCGAATGAATGGCGAGAATCCGCGCGAGACTGCCACGGAGCAGAGAGCGGCTGGAGCCCCGCCTGCCGTTGCGCTCGCGCACCGTCACGCAAGGACATGCAGCGAAATCACTCGTCGCGCTCGCCGCCGTCGGGGCCATCCTGGGGCTGATCGGCGGGGCCCTCGCCAGCGTCCTCGGAGTGGGCAGCAGGTGCTGCTTCGGGCATGCTGTCGGCAGCCGCAGCGGCGCCGGGAGCAGCGGCGCCAGCGTCGCTGGCCGGGGCAGCGGCCATGCCGCGGTCCTCATCGCGCATGGGGGCGCCACGGTCGGCACCCCCCGAGGGGCCGTCGTACGGGCCGTCGCGCCCGGCGTAGGAGTCGCTGGGGCCGTCGCGGGGGCCGGGGGGCGGGCCGCGGCTGTCGTAGGGGGCATCGCGGGGGGCGGGCCGCGGCTGTCGTAGGGGGCATCGCGGGGGGGCGGGCCGCGGCTGTCGTAGGGTCCGTCACGGGGGGGCGGGCCGCGGCTGTCGTAGGGGGCATCGCGGGGGGGCGGGCCGCGGCTGTCGTAGGGTCCGTCACGGGGGGGCGGGCCGCGGTCATCGTACGCGGGGCCGCGGGGAGGCGGGCCGCGGGGCGGGGGGCCGCCGCCTCCGCGCTCCTCCTCAACGGAGATGCGGGACCCCTCGCCGAACCGGTTGGAGAAGTCCGACTGGTGCAGCTCGCGAAGGGCGCGGTCCATGCCCTCGGCGGTGGCGTACTCGACCACGCCGCCGCCGCGGCGGTCCACGTCGGTGAAGCCGACGTCACCTGCCTTGCGCATGTGGTCCTTCAGGTCCTGCCAGCTCGCGGACGGCGGGAGGCCGGACACGCGCACCCTGAAGCCGGAGCGCTGCGGGGGGCCGCCGAAGCCCGGGGGGCCGCCGCGGGCGGGAGCGTCGCGGCGGTTGCCGCCGCTGGCGTGAGCAAGCTCGACGCGCATGGGGGCGCGGTCAAAGCGCATCTGGTCCTCGACAAGGGCGGCTGCGTCGTGAAGGAGGGGAAGCCGGAGCATCGATGACACGCGGGGGCGGACTCGGGTTGGGAGGGGGCAGAACGGGCGGCGGAATCAGCTCGGGGGAGGAGCGAATGCGAATGGGGCAGGGCGTGCGCGCGGGAGGGGGCGTGTGCGTGGGGGGGGGTGGAAGGCAGGGGGGGCTGGGACTGGGGCTGACGAGCGCAACCGCACAGGCAGGCGTAGGTGCCGCAGCGGCCGGTGTGGTGGGCGAGGGGCAATCTCGACACCAGAGCAGCGGGGCCAAGCGAACGCACACGTCCCCGGCCGACGGAGGTTTCCGCGCCTGCCCAAGAGCACCGCAAGAGAGAGTGCCAAGCCAGACAGGCTCCGCGAACAAGGCTCCGTGGACCGCCAGCCAGCGCCATCAGCAAGTCCCAGCTACCGGCCACGTGAACCCAGAGCTCCCCAACAGCAAAGCCGCACAGGAACGCGGTGGTCCCGACGAGCCTGGCCATCGTCCGCCGCCGCCAGGCGGGGTGGCACCGGGGGGAGGGGGCGCGCTGGCGCAGGAAAGACGCGTGTCCGGACGGAGCGCCGCCGTCGCACCCAAGCGAGCCGGTGAGCCACAGGTCGCGGGGGAACCAGAGCCAGCGGCGCGTGTCGGGTGCCTCGCTCGCTCCTTGCCGTGGGGTCAGGGCGGGCCGGCAGCAGACTGAGGAGTGGCCAAGCCTTGCAGCGAGCGGCCGGCTGCAGCCTCCGGCGCACGAGCGAAGACTGGCGCAGCCTCCAGCCCCGCAGTCCAGCCAAGGCTGCAGTGCACAGCCTTCCGCGATGCTAAGCTGGCGCGCTGAGCCGCTGCGGGGTCCCGGTTCTGGGTCGAGCTCGCGGCGGAACGTTGGTGGCTCAGCGATTTCCTACACCAGCTGGCGCAGCATGACGGGAAGCTCACCGCGGGCCGACCCGGGGTCAGCGTACTCGATGAAGGCAAACGCGGGGCCGCGCGTCCTGGGCAGCTTGACAGTGATGTCGTTGATGCGGCCATGCTTGTCGAAGATCCTCCCGATTTCCTCAGCGCGAATGTCCTCGGGCAGGTTGCCCACGTACACGCGGCTGCTGGGGGGTCCGTAGTCCATGGCACACGGCAGCGGACTGAGGCGGTCGGTCTGCGGGCGGGAGGCTGGTGCGACGCTTGCGCGCGGCTCCGTGTGAAGGGGGCTGAGCTGGGGGGCACGGCTGCAAAGCGGCTGCTGGCGGTTCGGGCAGAGCCGCCGTTCCGCCCGCGAGTGGAGAAGAGCCGACGATCGACCAAGTCAACTATGCGGGTCACGAAGGGTTGGCGTGATGTGGCAAAGCCTCGGCCCTGAGTTGGGCTGACATTCGGCTGGCACTCGTGGGTTGTTCGCGCCTCTCGGCCCGACTGTCGCAAGTGAGGTCGAGATCGCAAGCGCCTGGCGTGCCCCCCGCCCTCCCCCAGGCAGGGCCGCCTCCGGCCGCCCGACCTGCCTGCCCGCGCCCGGCCCCCCTCCGTGGTGGGGCGCTTGGCTGCCGCGCCCGATGCGCGGCAGGCGCGTCGATGGCCGCCTGCGGCGCCCGCTCCTCGGCGCACGTGGAAGTCCGACCACCCGCCCCAGCGCAGGCCCGGGGCTGGGGGCGTGCGGGCGCGTTGCGGGGAAGGGCAGCATGCCCGCTGCGGCGGCGTCTGGGTCCTGGGGCTGCCACCCGGGGAGCATGCCAGGCCTGCAGCCGCGCCAAGGCGGGGAGCTGGCGCTCCCCGCCTGCGATGCCGGAGCTGGGAACTGCGAGGCGGCCCGCCAAAGCAGCCGCGGTGCCATGCGCGAGCAAGCTGCGCTTCCGGGTCATCGCGGCCGGGCGTGGTCCGCTGCAGCCAGCGCTGCGGCCTCCTGCCGATGATTTCGGCTCCCGGCATTTGGGGCAGCGAGGGTCTGCGCCGGCCCCTTGCGCCGCCGCGCCCACGGCGCCTAGGAGGCCCGGCTGGAGCCTGGTGCGCCGACACGCGCCGCGACTTGACGCTGGCCTGCCTGCCAGGAGGCGGGCCTGTGGGGCGGCTTTGGGGGAACGAGGACGGGGGCGAGGGTTTTCTGCTCCGTCTCCGGTCTCGAGTAGCGCATTGCGCCCGACTCCCCTGCGTCCGCTTGGGCGTGCGCGCTGCACCCATCGTGCGACACGTTCGTTGACCAGTGCAGCTTCCACCCGCTCTCTGCCCGTCCTTGCTGACCGTGCGCGCGCGCAATTGAGTCCTTGCAGGAGGCGAGGCATCAAGGTCTGCAGAGATGGCCAACCCGTTCCTAGCGGGCGCGCCGCGGACGGGCCCGGCGGCCCCAGCTCCCGCCCCTACCCCCGCCCCGGCGGGGCAGGCTGCCCCCCCTCCCTCGAACCCGTTTGCCGGCCACAGCGGTGCTGGCGGCGCAGGCCCCCCGGGCCACACCCCGGCAGGCTCCTTCGGCAGCGCGGGCCCGCCCCGCGGCTTCGGGCAGCCGGGCATGGGCCCCCCTCCCACAGGCCGGGGCGGTCCCCCGATGGGCGGCCCTCCCATGGGCGGTCCCCCCACTGGCGGCCCCCCCACAGGCGGGCCCCCGACGGGCGGCCCCCCCACCGGCGGGCCCCCGACTGGGCACGTTGCGCGCGGGAGTGCAGCTCTCGGAGCGGGCCCGGCGCCGCTCTTCACGGGCGGCGCAGCCGGCGCAGCCCCCCCTCGCATTACGTTCATGAACCCGCAGGCGGACGCCGGCGGGGGGGACGCGGGCGCGGGGCCGGGCCAGGGCCAGGGCGGCCTCCCCGCAGCCTTCACCGGCGGCTCCGGCTTTGGCGGCGCCCACGTCCCGGGAGCTCCGCCCTCCGCTCGGCCAGCGGGGGCGCCCGGAGGTGGCGCGTCCGCAGCGGCAGCGGCAGCCGCGGCAGCGGCCGTCCCGATGGCGGTGGTGGACGAGGAGGCGCTGGCGCCGCCCCAGTACATGCACTCCACCATCGCCGCCTTCCCGGCGACGGCCGAGCTTGCCAGGCGCTGCGCCGTTCCGCTCGGTGTGAGCATCCAGCCGCTCGCCGAGTCGCCCGACGTCCCGGAGCTCCCCGTGGTCGACCACACTGCGCTGGGCGGCGTGGTGCGCTGCTCCGAGTGCCGCGCGTACATCAACCCGTTTGTGGACTTTTTGGACGGCGGGCGGCGCTGGCAGTGCAACATCTGCGGCGCGCTCATGCCGGTCAAGTCCAACTATTTCTCGCCCACCGACGCCTCGGGGCGGCGCGCCGACGTGGCGCAGCGCCCGGAGCTCAGCAGCGGGAGCGTTGAGTACATCGCCACCAAGGAGTACATCGTGAGGGCGCCGCAGCCGCCCACCTTTGTCTTCGTCATCGACGTCAGCATGCAGGCTGTCGCGAGCGGCATGCTGGCCGTGGCCGCCGCCGCCATCAAGGCCTCCCTCGACGACCTGCCCGGCGAGGACCGCGCCCAGGTTGGCTTCCTCTGTTTCGACAGCGCCATCCACTTCCACCGCTTCAGGCCCGGCTGCTCTCACCCGGACGTGCTCACCATGCCAGACCTCGACGACCCCTTCAAGCCCGCGCCCGACGACCTGGTGGTCAACATCGCCGACAACCGCGCCGCCGTGGAGGCCTTCCTCGACGCCCTCCCCAGCATGCACGCCGAGGCGCGCTCTGCTGACTCCTGCCTCGGCTCGGCCCTGGAGGCCGGCCTCCGCATCATGCAGCACGTGGGCGGCAAGCTCCTCGCCTTCTCGGCAGCCCTTCCCACCGTCGGAAAGGGGCGTCTCCGGCCGCGCGAGGCTCCCCAGATGCTCGGGTCGCCCAGCGAGTACAAGCTGCTCTCGCCGGACGACGACCCCAAGGCGCAGGGCCTCTACTACCGCCAGCAGGCGGCCGAGTTCAGCCGCCAGCAGATCAGCGTGGACACCTTCTTCTTCTCCCCCGGCTATGCCGACGTCGCCTCCATCGCCGCCGTGTCGCGCTTCACCTCCGGCCAGGCGTACCACTACCCCGCCTTCACCGCCGCCGCGGACGGCGCCCGCTTCCACGCGGACCTGGTCCAGGACCTCACGCGCACCACGGGCTTCGAGGCGGTGATGCGCGTGCGCTGCAGCCGCGGCGTGCGCGTGCTCAACTTCTACGGCAACTTCTTCATTCGCGGCCAGGACCTCCTCGCCATGCCCAACATCACGTCCGACACGGCCTTCAACATCGAGCTGGAGCACGCCTCGGAGCCCATTGCGCCGGGGAGCAAGGTGACCATCCAGGGCGCGCTCCTCTACACCAACGCCAAGGGCGAGCGGCGCATCACCGTGCACACCCTCGCCATCCCCGTGGCCACCCGCCCGCTGGACGTGCTGCAGGCAGCCGACGCAGAGGCGGTCGCGAACATGATCAGCAAGCGCGGCCTCGACACCGTGCTCCGCACCGGCCTCGCCCAGGGCAGGGACGCCATCCACTCGCAGGTGGCCGCCATTGTGCGCGCCCACCACACCGCCTCGGGCGCCCAGGCAGGCGGGCCCGGCGGCTCCGGCGCTGGCCCGGCCATGTCCCTGCCGGAGGGCCTCCAGCTCCTGCCGCTCTACGGCCTCGGGCTGCAGAAGACCACGCTCTTCCGCGGAGGCAACGACGTCAAGAGCGACGAGCGGGCGGCGCTCGTGTACCGCGCCCTGGGCATGCCCGTCGTCTGCTCCACCCCGCTGGCCTACCCGCGCATGTTCGCCCTCCACTCCCTCAAGCCCGGCGAGGCGGAGCCCATCGACACGGAGGCCGAGGACGCGCGCGCTGCCGCGGAGGGCGACGCCTACGAGCCGCCCCCCACCGCCGGGTTCTCGGAGCTGCGGCTGCCGCCCGTGGTGGGGCTGAGCGCCGCGAGCATGGACCGCGCGGGCGTGTATTTGCTGGAGGACGGGGCCGAGGCGTTTGTGTGGGTCGGCGACTCTGCGCCCGCTGCGCTGCTCACCGAGCTGTTCGGGGTGGCGTCGTTCACCGGCCTCGACACCTCCAACGCGGCGATGCCCGTCATCGGCACGGAGCTGAACGGCAAGGTTCACGCGCTGCTCGAGGCGCTGGCGGACACCTCGCCCATGCTCCCCCGGGTGCGGGTGGTGGTGCAGGGCTCCGGCACGGCCGTCGAGGCCCGCTTCCAGGCGCGCCTCGTGGAGGACCAGCAGGCCACGCTCGGCGGCCTCGCCTCCTACCGCGAGTACTTGGCGCAGCTCAACCGCGAGGCCGCCACCGGGTCGGCGGCGGCCGCAGGAAAGCACCCCATGCAGCTGCAGCCCCCGGCCCAGGTGGCGCCGCCGCCCACCGGGGGCTTCACGAGGCAGTGAACAGCCGCTTTTGCACTTTGCGCGCGGGACACTGCCGCGAACCCCGCCGGGACCTCGCGCCGTCCCACAGGCTCGGGGTGCGCTCACCCTGCGGCCAGTGGCCGGGCTTTCCCCCCTTTCCCCCTTTCCCCAGCGTGCGTCTTGCGATGCGTTTGCGCGGATCACAGCCGCGCTGCCTGTGCACGCGCGTGATGGTAGACTGCTGCAAAGCCATCGTCATCGCCTCCCCTATCGGCGCGCTCCACGCACCAATCCCGAACCCGCAAGTTCTAGGCATGCGTGGGCCCACTGCGTGACAGGCAGACGCGCCGCCACAGCGCCACCCCCTGCCCCCCCCCCCCCCCAAAAAAAAAGCGCAGCCGGCGCGTTCAAAGCTGCCCGTCGCGCCACGCTAGTTGGCCGCAGGACGGCAGCGCAAAGAGAGCAAGACGCACCAGAGCAGCACGCAATCGCAAGCGCGCGGCGACCGCCCCAGCAGAGGCCGCGGGCCCACTGCGCGCCTTCACAGGTCGTACGGGGACGCGGCCTTGAGGTGCTGGTGGACCTGCCCGTGCATCTCGCACAGGAGGTCTGCGTACGAGGGCCCGCCGTCGCGCCTGTCCTCGACCATTGCCGACTCCACGACGGCGCGCAGCGCGCTGCCGGGCGGCACGAGGCCCAGCGGCAGGTCCACGCCCTCGCGCTGCTGCGTGAGCTCGTCGATGATGCCCCACATTTTGTCGTTGAGCTCCGAGTGGCTCCCGCCCGCGGGCGGCTCGAGGATCTCGTCGGTGTCCTTGAGCTCGGCCGCGGGCTTGCCGAAGAGGGCGACGCACTGGTCCTCGGGCACGCTGGCGCCCACGACGATGAGGACGAAGTCGCGCCACTCGACGAGCCAGGCGCCCTCGGCGAGCAGCTGGTCGGCCGCGGGCCACACCAGGTCTGGGAGGGCGACGTGCTGCCGGCCGCCCGGGAGCTCTGGGCCCTTGACGGTGCCCGCGTCGGGGTCCATGTCGATGAGGCGCAGCACCCGCGGGTAGAGGAAGGGGACCACCTGCCGCGGGCTCATGCCGCGCAGGCGGTGGAGGGCGGGGACGCGCTCCGACGCTCGGCAGCGCGCGCGGGCGAGGAGCAGCTCGTCCGGCGTGGAGTCGGCCGCGAGGGGCTCGTCGTTGATCATGAGCGCCGGACTCTTCATGAGGGACGAGCAGAGCAAAGGAAGGGTCTTGAGCGACTCCGGGAGGATGAGCTGGCCGAGCGGCGACTGGCGCGAGCAGTGCTGGCGGTAGCCAACGAGAAGCTCCCGGAGGGAGTCCTTGAGCGCGCGGGTGACGGCCTTGGCCCCCAGCTCCCGCGAGCGCCGCGCGACCTGGTGGGCGAAGAAGAGCATCACCGCCTCGGCGTCGGCGTGGCGGAAGATGTCGGGCACCTCGGGCGTGGCCCGGAGCGCGAGCGTGTGCACCCGGATGCGGGTGACGCCGGAGCAGTCGGTCCAGAGCATGGCCGCCTGGACGAAGAGCTCGTCGTCCGGCTGCAGCGTGGTGCCGTCGAAGTCGAGGGCCACCATGGCGGTCCAGTCCTGGCCCACGCATGCCACGTCGGCCTCCGACCCGCCCTCGCGGGGGAAGGCGTTGCAGCTGAAGGTCCCGACTCGGAGGCCGGTGCTCGCCCGCACCTTGAGCACGCAGCCCCAGCCGAGCTCGCCGGAGCAGAGCAGGTGGCGCAGCTCCGTGGCCACGCGGGTGCTGATGCTGGGGAGCGAGAAGGGGCCGCCGGCGGGGAGCGTGGCGGTGGCGCCGTCCTCTGCCCGGCCGTGGTCCACCTCCTGCTCCGCGGCAGCACCCTGCGCCGTGGTGTCCAGGGCGAGGGCAGGACCGGCGCTTCCCGCAGCGCCGGCCTGCCCTGGCAGCGGGGGCGGGCCGCCGGGCAGCGGGGGCGGGCTGCCAAAGCCGGTGGGGGGCGGCGGCGGCCCCCCGGCCTTGGGAGGAGAGGACAGCCCTTGCCTGTGGCCCGCGTGAACGAGGGGCACCCCCGCCAGCGCCGCCTGCTGCCGGTGGTTGAGCGGCCCGTCGAACTCTGGGTAGTGGAGGACGCTGCCGCCGGTGGCGTGCGAGGGTCGCTCCACCACCCCGATGTCGATCCAGCGGCGGGTGCACACCACCGTGTCGACGCACACTCGCGCGTCGGCGCACTTGACCGCCATCTTGGTCCACCAGCTGGCCTCGCGGTACCCCACCTTCTCGCAGGGGTCCGTGGCGTCGCCGCCCAGGATGCCGCCCTCGCCCGCCTTTGGCCCCGCCACGAGGGAGCCCTCCATGGCGGTGCCGTACATGCGGCCGCACTCGCGCTGCGGGAGCGACCCCATGCCGAGACGCGGGAGCGAGGAGGCGAAGAGCACCACGCGGCCGCCGCCGGCGCCGGGGTCGCCGTTGATCTCGTCCAGCGCCGACACGGCGGCCGCGAGCGCCGCGCCGGTGCAGGCGGCCGGGGCGGGCGAGGCGTGGTCCTCCTCGTCGTCGGCCTCCTCCGGGGGCGGCTCCGACCCCTCCCTCCACAGCGCCGCTCTGTGCGGCGCGACGAATATGGCCCTGAGGTGTTCGGCCGCCTCCTCGAACCGGGCGCGCGCGGCTGTGCCCACCTCGTCCGCCGCCTCGCCCTCGGCCTGGGGCGCGCCCCGGCCCCCCACCGGCAGTATCCAGGCGTTGGGCCCCAGGCCGCAGAAGCCGTCGTCGTCGTCGTCGTCGTCGTCGCCGTAGTCACCGCCGCCGCCGTCGTCCATCGCCTGAGCGGCGGCCGCCTGCACAGTGTCCGCGAGCGCAGATGCGGCCGCGTTGACGGCGTCAGAGGCGGCCCTGCCGACGGCCCCGCGTCCGCCGCCGCCTCCGCGGCCTGCACTGCCGTTCGCGGCCGCCCCCGCCCTCGTCCGCGCGGCCGAGTGCCTTGCCGGGGCGTGCTCGTGCGCCCCCTCCAGCGCCAGCTCCGCCGAGCGCCGCAGATCAGCCGCCACAGTGCCCCTGCCGATGTCGGCCGCGTCGACGAGCCCCAGGACGGCCGCCTCCGTGGCGTCCGGGAAGTGGACTCGGCGGCCGAAGCAGAGGATGCCGGCCCTCGCCCCGGGCCAGGCGGGCAGGTCCTTGACGCAGGCCACTGCCGCGTCGATGGCGGCGTCGGCCGCGCCTGTGCGGATGGACGCGGCGGTAACCTCTACGGCGAAGACGAACACCGGCCTCGGGGCCGTGCCCTCCGGCCTGAACGCGGGCGGGGCGAGGTAATCGACCGACCCCATGCTCATCTCAGGGTGCACGTGGCGGTCCCTGCGCTGGCCGTGGTAGTCGAGGGAGCCCGCGTACTCGACCGAGGCCTCGTTGTCGGCGCCGCAGAAGTTGCACTCCCACACCGCGCCCCCGTCCTTCCAGTCGGCGAACGGGTTCATGTAGGCGCGGCAGGAGTGGCAGCGCGCGGGCCCGTCCTCGCCCGGGTCCACGCACTGCACCCGGCGCTCCGCCTCGCCCACGGTGGCGAGCGGCGTGACGGCCACCCCTATGGGGACCCCCGCTGCGTCCCGCACCCCCGCCGAGGTCGGCACCAGGTTGACCGTGGCGCGCATGAAGCGCGGGTTGCAGCTGCCAGAGTCCTCGGCGACGAAGTCGTGCATGGCCCGCGGGGGCAGCGTGCCGCCCTGGTCCGTGGTGAACTGGATGGGGCGGCCCGGGAAGGTGTAGCCCGGCCGGGGGATGCAGGCGGGGTCGATGCGGGGGGCGGCGTCGGGCTCCGGCTCCGGGGGGCGGGACTGGGGGCCGGCGCCGTCCGTGGCGACGGGCGGGTTCGAGGCGCGCAGGCCGTCGGCAGCCACCTCGCGGCCGGAGAGGTCGGGCGGTCCCGGCAGGCCGCCAGCCGCCCCGCCCGCGCCGCCGAGGCCCCCCGGGACGAACTTGCGCTTGCCCTTGCGAGTCCACCCGGAGCCGGCGCGGGAGTGGCCGGGCCCGCCCCCGGAGCTGGGCGGCGCCGGCGGGCCGTCGGCCGGTCCGCCGGGGCCGGGAGCCGTCCCCGGCTGCGGAGTGCCCATCGTGACGGCCTCCTCCAGCTCCGCCGTCGGCAGGCCGGTGGCGCCCAGGCGGGAGAGCGGGCCTGCCAGCAAGCCGCTGGGTGGGGCGCCGTTCCCGCCGAGCCTGACAACGGCCGGGTGCATCGCGCCGCCCGTTGCAGAGGGGGGGTGCGGCTGCGACGGCGGCTGGTGCGGCTGGTGCGGCTGGGGCAGTGCCGAGGGGGGCGCGTGCGGGCCTCCGGCAGACGCCGCCGGCAGCGGTGGCGGCCTCGGCCTGCCGCTGTGCGCGCCGGGCCCAAACGGCTGAGGAGGCGGACCCGCCCCCGCCCCCGGAGCCGCTCCGCTACGAGGCCCTGCTCCGGACGCAAAGGCGCCGGTAGGGGGATGCCTGGCGTGCGGCTGCGACTGCGGCAGCGCCTGCGCTGGCCCGGAGGCAGCTGCTGTGGGGGCCAGGCGCGACCCGACCATGGGGGCCGCGGCCTGCAGCGAGGGGCGCGCCACAGGCCGATGGCTCTCGCGCGCGACAGGCGCTGCCGCCCGCCCTGGAGCAGGCGCCGGGGCAGTCGCCGGGACGAGAGCGGGGCGACTGCCCAAGTTCATCGGCCGAGCGCCAAGCGATCCGCCGCGCGTCACTGCCGGCGCCGCCGCCACTGCTCCGCCGCGGCTCACAGGCGTCAGGCCGCCGCGCCTAGGCGAGCCCGCGGCACCGCGTCCTGCAGTGGCCGGGCCCGCTCTGCCACGTGGGACGAGGCCGCCCCGGCTGGAGAACGGGACGAGCCCGCCGCGGCCTCGGCTTGCCGCGGGCACCAGGCCGCCGGCACCGCCCCCTCGGCTTCGCAGCTGCGCAGGGGGTCTTCCCGCGGAAACCGTGCGCGGGGCGGCGCCGGGGGCGGGGCCAGCAGCACCGCTGGAGGCGTGTCCTGTCGAGTCGGCCATCGCGCGCGAGGG
Organism: Cafeteria roenbergensis; assembly: GCA_008330645.1. Classification (NCBI taxonomy): domain Eukaryota; class Bigyra; order Bicosoecida; family Cafeteriaceae; genus Cafeteria; species Cafeteria roenbergensis. The sequence goes on from VLTN01000099.1 coordinate 26,658, forward strand.
CTCGGGCTGCTGAAAATGCTGCCGCCGAGGCAGCAGTGCCGACCTGCCGGGTGTGCGTGCGGGAGTCTCCGCGGGCGGGCACGCCAGAGGGCGCTGGCAGCTGTCCGGGGCGAACCGCCGCTGCGCGCAGGCGGGCGACTGTGCCCTTGAGGTTGGAGCTCTGACGCCCGGCTCGCCGCGGTTTGCAGCCCGGCACGCAACGCAGGCAGAGTCGAAGGGCTGAGTTGGGCGGCCCAGTTTCCGCCCGTCCCAAATCTGGGCGCAGATCCTTGCCGGCCATTTTATATCCGTGGCCCGACTGAGCTGCCGCGGCCTCTGCGCAACGAGGCGCAGACGGGGGCCGCCGGGGCACGCCGCACTTGCACGTGGTCGCAGGCTCTCGAGCGACTGGCGTTGGACCGGCCGCTTCGACTCGCCTGAGGGACGGCTCCGAAGTAGAGGGCCTGGCGCTCCAGCAAGCGACCGGGGCGTGGGTTGTTGACGCACCTCGCAGCCAAAATGGCCGCCGTTCCCGCCGGGCTCCGGTCTCGCATGGCCGCTGGCGCGGACGCTGCTGCAGCCATGGCGATGGAGAATGGCGCCGGCAGGATGGCCGGGCCGTCGGTCTCGAAGCCGTCAAGCCACGACGGCGGCGGGGGCAAAAAGGTGCGCCACGTTGAAGCGCTGCCATCGGCGACTGCGGCCCACCCGCCGCCGCCCCAGCAGCGATTCGGGCCGCGCGGTGGGGCACAATCGACCACATGTCACATGGCCGTCGGCACGGCGCGCCAGCGTGTGGTCGCGCGCGCGTGCCCAGGGGACTGCGCGGCGGGGCGGCTCAGGCGAGTCGTGTGAACCATGCTGCGCCGCCTGCTCCCCGTGGCGGCCGGGCCAGCGCGCTCCGCGCATCGCGGCCCAGGAGCCTGCTCTCATTTTTGGTTATTTTGCATCCCCGCCCCGAGCGCGTTGCTTTCACGGTCGGGCCGCTTTGACTCTCTCCGCTTGGCTGCTTGTTGCCGCACGCAGCGAGTGTTTTATAGCACGGGGAGCAAGGACTCTCTCCAGTCGCTCGCAAAGCCCATCGCGGGCATCGCGGCGGTCACGCTCGTGCTGCAGTTCTTCGCTGGGACCTCGTCGCTTCTCGTTGTCGCGCTGGGAATCTGCGCGTGCGGGCTGGTGTTTGCCAAGTACCTTTCCGAGTGAGGGCTGGCTGCAGCTGGTTGAAGGCACGACGCTGCGCGAGCGCACCCCCTGCCTGCTCTCCCAGCTGCTGGTAGAGGGCAATGCCCTGTGCCGGACGCGGTCGGGTTGGGGCGGGCTTGAGCGCGTCTGGGCGAGCTTCGCCATGACCCCGACACTGCAGCTGCAAAGCCCCAGTCTGGCGGCAGCGGCAGCGGTGGCGGCTGCAGGCTGGGAGGCAGCGGCCTGCCGTGTCGCCAGCGATGCCGAGCGATTGCAGCCACTCTCGCGCTGCCTATGCCTCCGTTGCCCCGTTCCGGTGCTCCTCGCAGCTGGGTGCTGGCCAAGGACGACGGCGACGAGGCCATGCGCAAGGTGGCGGACCCCATTCGCGAGGGCTCCGAGGCCTTCTTGTCGGTGCAGTTCACCGCCATTCGCAACCTGGCGGTGGTGCTTGCCACCCTCATCTTCTTCTCCTACCGGCTCAGGCCGGAGGACTCGTCGCAGGGAATCGACGCGCTGGGTCCCACGGTGCTGGGGCTCATCGGCTCCATCTCCTTCATCATGGGCGCCATCTGCTCGGCCACGGCTGGCTACGTGTCCATGTGGGTCTCGGCGCGCGCAAACATCCGCGTCGCGTCCGCCGCCCGCCGCAGCTACGTGGAGAGCCTCATCATCTGCTTCCGCGGGGGCGCCTTCTCGGCCATCCTGGTCATCGCCCTCTGCGTCGTCGGCGTCTCCCTGCTCCACGCCACGCTTGAGTTCCTCTTCGTCTACGACGGCGGCATCGCGGAGGCGGACGTGCCAATGCTGACCGTGGGATACGGCTTCGGCGCCAGCTTCGTGGCCCTGTTCATGCAGCTGGGCGGCGGCATCTACACCAAGGCCGCGGACGTCGGCGCCGACATGGTGGGCAAGATCGAGGCGGGCATCCCGGAGGACGACCCGCGCAACCCCGCCGTCATCGCGGACCTCGTCGGCGACATGGTGGGCGACTGCGTGGGCAGCTCGGCCGACATCTTCGAGTCGGTGGCTGCCGAGATCATCGGGGCGATGATCCTTGGCGGCTCGCTCTCCCGGGAGATCGGGCTGGAGAACCCCGCCGGGTTCATCTTCTTCCCCCTCATGATCCACGCCTTCGACCTCATCGTGTCGTCCGCCGGCATGATCTACGTCGGCGACGGGACCAAGACGCCTCGCGACATGGCAGAGTCCAAGGACCCCATGGGCATGCTGCGCGGCGGCTACAACGTGTCCGTGGGCAGCGCCCTCGTGCTCTTCGCAGTGGCCACGCGCTGGCTGCTCTACACAGAGCAGGCGCCCTGGGCCTGGGTTCACTACTTCGGCTGCGGGGTCGTCGGCATGCTCAACAGCCTGGTCTTCGTGCAGAGCACGCAGTACTTCACGGACTACAACTACTGGCCCGTTCGCTCCATCGCGCAGGCCTCCATCACCGGCCACGGCACCAACATCATCCAGGGCGTGGCCGTCGGCATGCTCTCCACCGCCGTCCCGGTCATCTCCGTCTCCGTCGCCGTGCTCTCCGCCTTTTGGCTGGGCAAGACCTCCGGGCTCGGCGCTGGCCACAGCGCCGGCCTGTTCGGCACGGCCGTGGCCACGATGGGCATGCTGTCCTCGGCGGCCTTCATCCTGGCCATGAACAACTACGGCCCCATCGCCGACAACGCGGGCGGCATCGTCGAGATGAGCCAGCAGGAGGACTACGTGCGCGACGCCACCGACCGCCTCGACGCCGCCGGCAACGTCACCAAGGCCATCACCAAGGGCTACTCCATCGGCAGCGCGGCCCTCGCGTGCTTCCTCCTCTTCGGCGCGCTCATGGACGAGTTCGCCGCCTTCGCGGGCCGGCCCTTCACCATCATCAACATCGCCACGCCAGAGGTGCTTGTCGGCGGCCTGCTCGGCGTGATGATGATCTTCTTCTTTGTCGGCCTGTCCGTGTCGGCCGTGGGCCGCACGGCGCAGGAGGTGGTCACGGAGGTGCGCCGCCAGCTGAGGGAGAACCCCAAAATCATGACCTTCGAGGCGGTGCCCGACTACCGCGTCTGCATCGGGCTGGTCACCGCAGCGGCGCTCAGGGAGATGCGCCTCCCCGGCATCCTCACCGTCGCGCTCCCCGTGACCGTCGGCCTGGTCTTCCGGTTTATCGGCTCCTGGACCGACCGCCCCATGCTCGGCGCAGAGGTGCTCTCCTCCTTCCTCGTCTTCGCCACGCTGGCGGGCATCCTCATGGCCCTCTTCCTCGACAACGTGGGCGGCGCTTGGGACAACGCCAAGAAGTGGATCGAGGCCGACAACTGCGGCGGCAAGGGCTCGGAGGCCCACAAGGCATCCATCACTGGCGACACCGTCGGCGACCCGTTCAAGGACACCGCGGGGCCCGCCCTCCACGTGGTCATCAAGCTCCTCTCCACAACCATCCTCGTGCTCGGCCCGCTCTTTGTCATCCGCGACGGGCCCGCCAGTCTCTAGACAAAGTGCGTGCTCGCCCCCTCGCTCCCCCACCCACTTGGAGTGGCGACGCAACAGCTGCCCGCAGGTGTCTGCTCGCCGAAGGCGCCGCCGGGCCGGGTGTTCGAGCACGCCGCCGCTTCGCGCCTCCTGGCAGTGGCCGATTGCCAGACCACCCACCACACACACCGTGTGCGCACACACAAGCCACTCGAGCGCGGAACACTGGAGGCCCGCGAATGAGCGGCGACACCGAAGCTCAAGGCCAGAGTTGCACCCCGGGCACGCAGGAGGCAAGCGCCGCGCGCGAGCAGCTGCTGCCAGTTTTGCCTTCGGGGGCGGGCTGCGCGGCCGCTGCGGCGCCCGGCCACGCGCGCGGGGTTGCCGGCGCTTCGTGGCGCCCGGCCACGCGCGCGGGGTTGCCGGCGCTTCGTGGCGCCCGGAGTGGCGCTGCTGCTGCAACACACACACACACACACACACACACGGGCACATGGCTACTGCCGACGAATCATCGCGCGAGACCGTGGAGCGACACCAGGCGCTCGCACAGGTCCTCGAGGGCCGACCCGCCGCTGACCAGCGCGGCCCGGACGTCGGCCAGGAGCTGGCGGTACCGCCAGGCGTTGTGGGCCTCGAGCAGCGCCTGCGCCAGCAGCTCGTGGGAGCCCCAGAGGTGGTGGATGTAGGCCCGCGAGTACCCCGTTGTGCCCATGGCCGCGTCGTCGGCAGCGGCCGACGGGAGCTTGTCGGTCAGAGCGGCGGGGGACCATGAGCCGGCGCAGGCAGGGCACTCGCAGCCGGGCACGAGCGGCCGCCGGTCCAGCGCCAGGCGGGGGTCCGACACGCTGCCGTGCACGCGCCACGTGGCCGGCGCGCCCTCCGCCGCGGCCTCCGGGGAGCCCGTGGCCGCGAGAGGGAAGCAGGGTCTGCCGGTGAGCGGGTCGGTGCGAGCCTGGTCCCAGGCCTCACTGGCTCGCTGCGCCGCGCCGCCGGCCTGGTCCGAGGCGTCCACCTCGGGGAGCCTCGCCAGCGGCGCCTCCCCCCACCCTGCCGGGCCGGCTCTGGCCGCTGCCCGTGCCGCCCGCTCGTCGTCCCCAGGCAGCCGCATTGTGAGGGCGTGGCCGAAGGAGGCCAGCGTCTCTGGCCAGTCCGTGTCGATCACGTCCACCCCAGCCCTGATGGCGTCCAGGACGGAGAGCACGTCGCCCGGGCCAACCAGCACGCGCGGCAGGTGGGCGGGCATTGCTTCGACCGCTGCCGCGAGACTGGCCGCTCGCTCGGCGCGCGTCTCGCCCAGCCCCATGCCTGCCAGCACGAACCCGCCCAGGCTGTCGCCCGCTGCTGCAACCGCCGCCTCCACGCTGGAGCGGCGCAGGTCCGGGAAGGCGCCCCCCACCACGGCCGCCAGCACGGCAGGCTGCGGCGCCGCAGAGGGCCCCGCCCCTACCCCGTGCACGGTGTCTCGGATGAGGTCCCCGGTGTGCCGCACAGCGTCCTCGTGCCGCTTGCGCCCGTTGCATGGGTCCAGCTCAACGCACGGAGACATGAGCGCAGCGGCGCCACAGGTCCGCGCCTGCGTTCCGATGTCGCGAGCAGTTGTGCGCAGCCGGCCAGTCGACGCCTGCAGCGTCACGGCCACAGGCTCCGCCTCGTCCTCGGGCTGCCCCTCGGCGTCCGCGCCCGCTGCGGCCCCCTCGGAACCTCGAGCCGCGTTTGCGGCCGCAGGGCCCCCCTGGCCAGCGCTGGCCGCGGGCGTGCCGCCGCTGCCAGACTTGCCCCTGCCCTTACCCTTGCCCTTGCCCTTGGATGTGCGCCCCCCGCCCCCACCGGGAAGCGGGGGCGTCTGGGAAGGGTCCCGCATGGTCAGGATCACCTGCGCGTCCGGCCAGGCACCCCCGAGGGTCGCGTCCACCTCGGCCGCCAGAGGGCGCGGCGCCTCCCCCGCCTGGACCTGCGCGAGCCGCACAGCCAGGGCGCCGGCGCGCGCCTGGCCGAGCGCCTGCCGGAGCCGGGCGTTGAGGTGGGCGGGGCTGCCGCACACCGTGGGGAGAAGCGCGCCCGGCGTCTCGAGCACCCCTGCAAACAGGCCTGCGCGGGCCGGCCCGGCGCTGGCGGCCGCAAGCACGCTGAAGCACTCCCGGTGGCCGGTTGCGCTCATGGCCAAGCAGCAGTCCCCCGCGTCGGTTCGCGCGCCCGGCCGTGGCCCGTCGCGCCGTGCGGCGCCGCTGGCAGCGGCAAATCGACGCTCGTCCTCGGCGGCAGAGCAGCGGCCTCCCCCCGAAGCAGCGCAGTCACATGGCTGGCGCGCGCGGAACACATTTCCGACTCCCTGCTAGCGAGCAGGCCGCGCGCGAACGGAATGGCCGACGCCGCCGCTGCGGACACCAAGCCCGACGTCAAGCCCGGCAGCGAGCCCGTGACCATCAAGGTCAAGGCCCCGGACGGCAGCTTCTTGTCCTTCAGGGTCAAGGGCAAGACCAAGTTTTCGAAAATCGCGTCCGCGTACGCCGAGAAGAAGGGCTACGAGGTGGGGAGCCTTCTCTTCACGTTCGACGGCGAGCGCATGGAGTACGGCGACAAGAGCGTGGCGGACCTGAACCTGGAAGACGGGGACATCGTGGATGTCACTCGCGAGCAGCTCGGAGGAGCCTCCGCCTGAGGGCGCCAGTGCCGCCCGCGGCCCCGTCTGCCCGCTCCTCGCAGCTCGCTCGCCCTCCCGCCCGCCCGCCCGCTGCGGAGGAGGGTCCACGGCTCGTCCCAATGGCGGCTTTTCCAGGCGGCACATTGCCGCCAAACAGGCTCTGTGAGGGGTGGTGGGAGCCTGCCAGCCAATTGGGTAGCGAATGACGCGGTCATTGCGGGCACTGTCCGCCAACCTGTGTTCTTTTTCCTTCTTCTACGACTGCTCCCTCTGCTTTTGCTCTTGCATTGTTCCGTCCGCGTGCGTCTCCCCGTTTGCGTGCGCGTGTGCTGGAGATGGACACAAAGCTTTGAGCAGCCCAATCGCTCCCTCGTTGCTGGAACCTGCATGCATTTGAACTCGCACGCGCGCACTCGCCGGCGTGTGGCGTGGATGTGTGTGTGTGTGTGTGTGTGTGTGTGTGGCCGCCTCGCTCCCGGCTGAGGCCAAGTCCTCGCTCCTTGCACCATCTCAACAAAATTTGCGGCGCGGTCCTCACACGGCACCGCGGCAGGAAGCAAACCGTGGCCGAAGTTGTGCTTCGTCACTCCGAGACCGGCGCCTTGCGGAGCTCCACACCAGCAGCCTGCTTCGCATCCGGGTCGGGCCCGGCGGGGTCCTCGGAGTGGGACACCCGCCGCCGCACTGCCAGCGCAGCACGGCGCGGAACGCGTTCGTCGTCCCCGCCCACGTCGCCCTCGTGGCCAGCACTTCGCTGCCCACCCCAGACGCGGGGCCCCTCGCCGCTTGCGCCCGCGGAGGCGGGTCCCCTGGAGCGGGCGGGGAGCGTTTCCGAGTCCTGCATGCGGCCCTGGATGCGCTTCCGGAACTTGTGGGCCTTGAACAGTCGCTCGATGGCCTCTGCGGCCACGTACGAGTCGAGCGCGAAGGCCGTGGCGTGGCCGAAGCTGGCCTTGCCGAAGACGCGCATGAGCTCTCGCCGGTCCCGCTTCGTGGCAGGCGGCGCTTCGAACCCGGGCTTTCCCTCCGCCTTGGCCGCCTCGTCGAACACGCGGTGCGCCAGCGCCTGGGCCACGTCGGCAAAGTGCACCATCAGCACCGGTGGCTGCCTGGTGCTGCTTCCGCGCCCGCGGCCCGCCCCTCCTGCAGCCTGCGCCGCCTCTGCCGCTGCCGCCGTCCCCTCCCCCGCCTGGCCCTCGTCCTCGTCCTCGTCCTCGTCCTCGTCCGCCACGGGGCGGTGAATCTGGATCGCGAGGCCCTGGATGGCGCGGCGCAGCCTCGCGTCGCTGTTGCGGACTGCCATGTCGAACCCGAGCGGGGGCTTCAGCTTTCGCATCAGGCTTGGCAGCTTGGCGGCCGGCATGAGGCACGTGGCGTCCGGGTCGAACGTCATCCATGCCTTGGCCAGCACAGCAAAGTCCGCCTTCTTGAGCTTCATCGCCTCCTCCTCGGACGTGTCGCTGAACGCCTCGAGCACCACGGCGATGAAGAGGTTGAGGAAGATGAAGGTGACGATGATGGTGAAGGAGTAAAAGTACACGTAGGCGGCGCTGTTGCCGCAGCCGTCCAGGGGCAAGCAGGTCCGCGGGTCCTGGTTGTAGCCGCAGAGCTGGCGCTTTTCCGCGAAGGGGACGCTGCTGAGCGCCCTGCAACCGTCCGGCACGGCGGCCGCGTCGTACATGAGGTAGTTCCACGCCTCGCCCGTTGCCGCCCGCATGAGGGTCAGGAGGGCGAAGCCAAAGGACTGGAAGTTGGCGTGGTCGTTCAGGCTGTCGCCGTGGCGCACCTCCGCGAAGAGCTGCACGCCCATCACGGCGTAGACGAAGAAGAGGAGGAAGAGGAGGCCGCCGATGTTGCCCAGCGAGGGCAGCGTCTGGACCAGCGTGCTGAAGTAAAACTGAATCTTCTTCGCGCGAGGGACGAGGCGGAAGATTCGGCCGATCCGGAACGTGCGCACCACGGTGGCGACCGACCCCACGCTGAGGCCGAGGGCGAACTGCAGCACGATTCCCAGATTGGACCCCACAACAATGGCGAAATCGAAGATGTTCCAAGCGGAGTCCTCCGCCCCGTGGAAGTACTTGCACCCCAGCGCGCTGATCTTCAGCACCGCCTCCAGCGTGAAAATGGCCGCAAAGACGTAGTTGATCACATCGAGCACGAGCGAGTACGTCGTGGGCTGCCCGAAAAAGGTGGCCGCCATGGCGCCCGTGTTGAGCAGGATGCAGCCGACGATGAACCACTCGAAGCGCGGGTGCTGGGCCACGGCCAGCAGCGCCCTGCGGCAGGGGTTGCGGGGAGGCGACTCCTTCTTGAAGGGGCGGATGAGGAGGGCGTACTTGCGCGTCTTCTGCCACTCGCGCTGCTCCGGGGTGGCGAAGATGCTCTGCCCGGCCTCCACGCCCAGCTTGACCTTCATGCGGTTGAAGTTGTCCACCACCACGCCGACGAAGAGGTTGAGGACGAAGAAGTCGCCGACCACGATGAAGGCGACGAAGAAGAGCGCCCATGCCGGGCTGAAGTCCCGCTGCGGCTGCATGCCGCTGCCGCGCGAGTCGATGCCGGCGTGCAGGACGTCCATCCAGCCCTCCGTGGTGGCCATTTGGAGCAGCGTTCCCGCGGCGGACCAGATGTTGTCGAACGTGGAATCGACCACCAGCGACCAGTCGAAGCCCATTGCGACGCAGACCTGCTCGCTGGCAAGGGCGCCCCTCGCGGCCGACATGGTCTCGAGCATCGTGGCGGCGGCTGCCCCGGCTTGCGCCACGACTGCCAGCCGCGTGGCGTTTGGCAGCCGCGGCCACTCGACCGGCGCGAACACCAGGTCTTGGATGACGCTGGGGGCCGCGTCGAAGGCGTCTCCGCCGCACTGGCCGAAGCCGCCCTTGAAGTAGCTCACGCCGATGATGCCGAAGATGAGGACGACGAGCAGGCAGACGACGAGCACGTTGCCGATGGCCGGCAGGGACGAAATGAGGGCGTTCACCACCAGGCGCATGCCCTTGTTCCGCGAAACGAGGCGCAGGGGCCTGAGCGCCCGCAGCGTCCTCAGCGCCCGGAGGGACTTGAGGGCGGGGACGTCGGCCGCAGCGATGGACAGCAGCGAGATGACGACGATGGCGAAGTCCAGCGCGTTCCACGGGTCGCGGATGTACGCGTTCCTGTGCAGCGCGAATCCAAAGGCAAGGACCTTGAGGACCATCTCGAGGGTGAAGAGGGCGGCGAAGACGATGTCCATGACGCCAAGCCAAGCGGACAGCGCGCTGTCGGGGTCGGCAAAGGGAGAGTCCAAGGCGAGCGCGACGGAGGAGAGCACGATGAGGCAGAGGATGCCGCTCTCGAACCTGCTCGACTGCACGAGCTTGCCCAGCCACTTCCTCAGCGGGTTCGACGCGGGGAGCACAAAGAGCGCGTTGCCGAAGAGCTGCTTCTTCTCGCGCAGGTGCCGCACCATTGACGGGTCGCTGCCCCCCCCCACTGACGACGAGCGGGCCAGCATCGCAGACGTGGCCAGCCTGTTTGGGGTGCCTCCGACGGACGCCCGCCTCGGGCGCTCCGAGCCGTCGTCGGGCGAGGCGCCTGCCGTCTTGGCGCGGCTCAGGCGCGGTGGCCGCGACGCCTCCCCGCCGTGCCCTTCCAGCTCCATGGCGGAGCCGAAGCGCACCCGCCCGGACTGGTGCACGCTCGCGCCCGCCCCGTGTCGCGCAGGGCGGTCGTCATCGGTCGCTTCCCTCCCGGCGCGGCGCGGCTGGCTTTGCGGGCGCCCGGCCGCGGGCGCAGCAGCACCGTGCTCGCCGGCACGCGCGCCCGCGTCGGCGGTGGCTCCTGCGCGGCCCAAACGCTGCAGCTCGCCGCTGCTCGCGGTGGCCTTGGCGCTAAGAGAAGCTGCAGCCTCGGCGCGGGAGGAGGAGGGACCTCGCCGCGCCGCCGGCGAACCGCCGTCGCCGCTGCGCGGAGCGGGGCGACGCGCGCTGGGCGTGCTGAGGAGCTTATCTTCGCCGGAGGCGTCAGCTTGCACCGCGGCTTGCTGGCCCGCCCCAGGCAGCGCTGGCAGGCCGTCGCCGTCCTCGGCCGGAGACGCAGGGCGGCCGTGAGGCTCTCGAGCCCCCGACTCGCGCGCGAGGCGAGGGGGGCCGATCGATCGGATAGGGGGGTCCAGCTCGCGAAGAGCGTCCGCCACGTCAGCGTCGGTGCCGCTGTCGTCGTCGCCTTGGGCGTGCTGCCCCGGCGCTCGCCTTTGAGGGGGCGGACTCGGGCGCGGCGCCGATCTTGCGGGCTGGGCGGCGGTCTGCCGTGACTGGCCGAGCTCGGAGATGGAGGCACTGCCAAGGTGGTCTCGCCTGGGCTGGTGGGGAGGTTTGACGGGCGGGAGAACGGGCGCAGGGCTCGGCTGCGCTGAGCGGCCTGCCGGGCTGCGGCCCGCCCGGCTCCTCGCCGGCCCCCGCCCTCCCGGGCTGCAGGGACTGGCGGCCGACGAGGAGGCAGCGACCGGAGGCGGGGGGGGCGCGTGGCGACGCCCGACGGGGCCGGACGGATCAGGAACCGCCACTGCACGGGCCGGCGCTCCTGCCCTGCTGAGCTGGCCGGCGTCGTCCCCGGCACCAGCAAGCGTGGGTGGGCCGGGAGAGGCAGCAGGAGCAGCAGCTGCGGGCGGCGAGCGGGCAGGGGGGCTGCCGGCTGGCCTGGGGGGCGCGTCGTCTCCATGATGGGCGTTGTGCTGTCTCGATGGTGACGCAGGCGGCTCGCTGCCGTGACTGGCCGACGGAGCAGCGAGTGTAAGGGGTGGCCGATGGCTCACATCGGCCGGAGCTGCCTGCGCGGCACCAGGAAAGCCGCCATCTGCCGGCAACGGGCGCGACTTGCTGCTGCTCAGGGCACCGCGAAGGCGGAGCATCGCCTTGCCGAAACCCGCCTGGCTGACCGCCGAGCCCAGCTGCTCAGAGAACTCGCTTGCCGACCGATTGGGGCTAGCGGAGGCGACGAGCTCCTCCATGCCCTCGAAGTTGCCCAGCACGATGGCAAGGAAGAGGTTCAGCAAAACAAAGTTTCCCACCACGACCAGGGCAACAAAGTAGATGGTTGCCGGCCAGCCTACGGCTCGCCAGCAGTCGTACATGATGGCGTTCCAGTTTTCTTCCGACAGGACTTGAAACACGGCCAGGAAGGCCCAAAAGATGTTGTCAAAGTGGGCGCGGGGCCGTTCGAACGGCGCAGGGCAGCTGCCAGACCCCTGAAACTCCTCGGAGGGCAGCCCAGTGCCCGGGTCGAAGCAGAGCTGGTTGGCAAAGAACTGCATGCCAATGAGGCTGAAGATGAAGAGGAACAGCAGCAGCAGCACCGCAAAGTAGGCCACGTCCTTGAGCGTGCGGAGCATGGTGTCGATGAGGACGCGGAGGCTGCGCCACTGCTTGGCCAGCGCAAACAGCCGGAAAAGGCGCAGCGTCCGCAGCGCGGAGATGCCCCCCCCTGCCGATGCCACGTCTTCTGTGGTTGCGGTGAGGAAAGGGGGGGGCGCCAGAACAAGCTCGACCAGCGATGCAATGACGATGATCGCGTCGAACACGTTGAACGGCGCCTTGATGAAGCGCCAAGGACCCAAGCCCGCGACCTTGACGCACATCTCCGCAGTGAAAATCAGCGTCAAGACGAAGCCTGCAAGCTCTAGCGCGCCAGACACGTCCGGGTCCATCGGGTAGTGATCCGCCGCCAGGATGCACGTGTTCACCACGATGGCGAGAAGGACAAAGGCGCTTGTGACCGGCGACGTGGCAACGCGGAACAAGCACCGCTGGCAGGAGGACATGGACTGCTCCGGCAGCGGACTCGGCGCTGGCAAAGCGAGCCCGCCAGACGAGGCACCTGGCAGCGACCCGTCGTGAGGCAGCTCGGGCGAAGGAGCACCGCCTTCTCCTCCCGGGCCGTGCATCGGTGGCGCCTGTTTTGCGGCGCTGGATGGCGGGCCGCGGCGGGCGGCGCTAAATTCAGCGGGCCGGCCGCTTCTGCTGCGCAGCGCCTCCTCGCCTGGAAGCACGGATGTAGCCTGGATCGCGCTGCCGGGCAGATTCGCCGATCCGCTCGTCAGGCCGGGCGGGCTTGCCAGGCCTGGTGACGACGGAGCAGGCCCTGGCTGCTGGCGCGAGCTGCTGGGGCGCCCCCGACCCTCCTCGGCTGGGCTGCCCTGGGGCTGGGGCATCGGGGCCACTTGCCGCGAGCCGCGGAACAGGTGCAGGCGACGCGGTGCCGACTGGGCAGGCGCCATGGCCCTGGGCGCATCCGGGGGCGATCCGAGGGAAGCCACTGCTGCTGCACTGGCGGGCGCTGGCGGCTTGCTGAAGTCACTCATTCGCACGCTCTGCCTGGGCTCACGTGGTGCGGCCACCGAATGCGACTGCCCGTCGTGAGGCACGCCCCTTGTGGGGGAGCGTCGCCAGCTGCGGGCTGGGTTCGGCCGCAAGCCTGCTGCGTGGCGTGCCGCTTGCTCCCGGCGCCGCTTGTCCTGCTCCTTCTTGGCCTTGGCCTCAAGCTCCAGCTTTTGCGACTCGTTAAATTGCTCCGAAATCACGGCCAGGAGCAGGTTGAGGAGGAAGAAGGAGCCGAAGAGGATCAGCACGACGAAGTACACGCCCGCGGCGACGCCATTGTACGAGTCCATCACCATGTACATGATGTCCGTCCAGCCCTCCATGGTGATGCTCTGGAAGATGGCGGACACGCCAAGAAAAATGTGGTCAAACGTGGTGAGGCCCCAGTTCAGGGAACCGTCAAAGTTACCAGCCTCGGTCAGGGCCGTGTTGGCGAAGCGGGCGTTTTGGACCGAGTCGTAGTTGCTGCCGCAGAACCGGCCAGCCCCGCAGGCATGCTCCCCGAGCCCCCCGATGGTGCACATGCGCTCGTCTGCCGCGTCGATGGGCCAAAAGCAAGGCTGTGCCTGGAACCAAGGCGAGTCTTCGCGCACAGCCCACTGCGGCGAGTCAACAGGCTGGCCGGGAAGGCAACTGACAAGGCCCGTCGAGTTGAGCTCGGCCGCAACGTGCATGCCCAGCGCCGCGTCCCATCGAACGGATGCCTCGAGGAATTGCCCCTCCGCCCCGGGCGCCCCGGCCGCAAGCCGCGACTCGGCGAGCTCGACGGCGTCAATTCCTGACGTGTTGGTCATGAGAAGCTCCAAGCATTGCAGCGTGGGGACCTTGCATGCTTGCGGGAAGCCTCCGGGCTCGGCCACCGCCCTCACGGGCCCCTCCGTGAGCCTGCAGCGCGCGTGCAAGAGGCCGGACCAAAGCTGGATGCCGAGAATTCCGAAGATTGCAAATGCAAAGAGCAGCAGAAGCAGCACCTCCAGAAGTGCCGGGACGGAGCGCAGCAGCGACAGCACAAGCAGGCGCATGCCTGGCACAATGACAAGCGCGCGGAGTGGCCGGAGCACTCGAATGGCGCGGATTGCCGACACGTTGGGCACGCCCGGGATGATTCCCACGAGTCTGCGGCCACAGGGGCTCAAGAGTTGGCACGGAGTCGGGCAGGCAGGCGAAGATGGTTGTGACGGGATGCAAAGCGAAGACCACCCTCCCGCATCTGGGAGAACGGCACCCGGCAAGCGAAGCAGGGCCGAGGCCGGACTTCCGCCCGTTTGGCTGCGTCGTTGGGCTCACCCGGAAACGACGACGAGGCAGTCAAGCACGTTCCAGGCGTCGCGCAGGTACGCTCCCTTGCCCAGGACCAAGCCCATTGCGACAATCTTGAGAAGCATCTCGACCGTGAACAGGAGCGTGAACACAAGTTCAGACTCGCTGATAGCGCGGTTGAACGGGTCGGCCACGTCCAGCTGGCCTGAAGGCGTGACGACGGCGTAGTTGGCCATAGCCAGCACGACGCTGTTGGCAATGATGAGCATTCTGCAAGGAAATCGGGGCAAGAGGAGCCGCTGGGGCGACGTGTGCTGGCCGATTCCGGTCAGCAAAGCAGGCCGACGCAATGGTCACGTGCGCGTCTCCGAGTGCTAAGCCGCGCGCCTGGTCGCTCACAGAGTGACGAACTCGAAGGCCGGATGCGCGACCAGCCAAATAACGCCCCATCGCAAACTGCTGTCAGCGTCGAGGCAGAACAGCGAGTTTTTCGAGTACTGCGGGGAAGCGCTCGCGCACACGGAAGCGATGAGCCGGGTGCTGAAGCCGGCACAAGCCACGCCGAGAGCAGAATGACGCTGGGCGCACGGCAGAGACGCAGCGCGGCGCGCTCGACACGGCCATTGCGGCGCGAAGGCAGACAGACGGGCCGGGGACGGACCGTGCAAGGCTTCGGGGTCCCCCCTTGGCCGAAGCAGTGGTGGCGGACCAGTGGCTTGGGAAGCGTGCGGCCTGGGCAGTTCGCGCGGCTGAGCAGAACGCCGCAGAGACTCGCCTCGCCGCAGGCGTGGCGCCAAGCCGCTCGCGGCCCCTTCGCCAGTTGCCGTCATTGCTTGGAAAGGGCTCGACAGCCTGGAGCCCTGGGGCGAAGGCGGGCAGGCCACCACCTCGACGTGAGCGCAGCCCGAGGGCTTGGGCCGCCCGGCAAACAAGGAAACGCTCAAACGTTGAGCGAGACCTCGACGCATGCCGAAGCGAGCGCAAGGCCGCAGTGGCCCAGGCTCTCCGGGGACTCACGCCGAGCTCTTTGCCGTGCACAAAAAAGGTGTGATGCTCCGCCTCGGCCTGCTTCCGGAGCTCCTCCTGCAAGGCTGTCACCTGAACCACGTCGCCCAGAGCGGAAGAGCGGCGTGGCCTTGGAGCTCCTGCCCCGGCCTGCGCCTCCGCCATCTCGCGCGCGGCTGCTGAGACAAGCCGCCGGGGCGCTGTTCCAGCGGCCGGCGGGGCCGCGGCGTCCCGCCGGGGCGCCGAAACGCGAGCGGGAGTGCGGACTCCGGCGGAAGGGGTTGCCGGAGCGCGCGGGCAGAGGCGCAGGCCTGGCCGGCGCAGGGCTCCCGGTTGGAATGCTCGCCCCCGGGCCGAAGGCAGCGGAATCCAAGCGCGGCAGCGAGCTTGCCTGGCTTGATTTTGATTCCTGACGCCTGGAGGCGGGGCCAGAAGCGGCAACAGGGGCTGCAGTGCGGGGTCGCGCCCGTGGTCGCACTCAGCGCATCGATCGAGCTCCCGGCGGAACGCAAAAGGCCTCAGGACCCGTCGGCCTCGGTTTGGCGAGGCTGTCACGCGTGCCAACTAGACCGAGGCTGTTGCAAGAGGCGGAGGGAGCAGGGGGGAGGAGGAGCGTCGGCGCTCGCCAAGTGGCTTGGTGCCTGCAGAGCCTGGCAGCGCTGAACATGTGAACGCGCGAGCCATCAGCTGCTGCCATTGGCAACGCAAGGTCCAGCACGGGAGACGGAACCGCGGGTGCACAAGCCCAAGCCGCGGCGCGGGACTGCGTGAGGCCCATGGCGGCCGCAAGGCACGACGGGAACGGCAAATTTGTGTGTCCACGAGGGCTCACCAAGTCAAACAAGTCAACTACACAACATCCAGGCGCGCGAAGCTAGGGCGTGGCCAAGACGTCACGGCCTGCCCGAAGATGGACGCGCGGCCGCAAGAATGCCGCACGAAAGCGAGTTGTTGTCGCTCTTTCAAACGCGTGCCCGGACAAGCCGCGAGCGGGAAGCCGGAGGTGATGCAGTACTTGGCTCTGTTCGGCTCTTCGCCAGCCCGGACGACTCACTTCGGGAAGCCCCAAACGTTTCCACGAAGCGTCGAAGTGCAGGCGTGAAAATAGCCTCAGCTGGGGATCCAGGACAGCCGATGCGCGTCATTTCAGTGAAGTGGTTGGCTCCCGCAATGGTGATCCGTTCGACCGGAACCCTGGCCTCTTCGAGCAGGGGCATGATAGCGTCCACATGCTTCTCAAGCCCAAGGTCAAAGCCAGGGTCTGCTGTGGCCAGCAGGAGTGGTGGCCGGGGGCACTGCTTCGCGTCGATGGCAGCCCGCAGCAGCGAGTCCGGAAAAGCGGACGACCACCGCGCGGGGTCCGCGCCAAACGCTGGGCGCATGTACAGGCGGTGGGCCAACGTGCCGCTCATCATTGCGCTGACTGCTGGAGGGGACATCGCCACAACGCCTCGGACCGTAATTGCCGGCTTGGTGGAAGCAGTCTGCCCGATGACCGTGAAGCGCTCGTCTCCAGGAACAGCAGCAACTGCATCTCGCTCGATAGGCGCACGCAACGGCGCGGGAGCGGAATGCCCAGTGGAAACCATCGGAAGTGACGCAAGCCCGATGCCAGCGGAGCCGAGCAGCGGCACGTCAAAGGAAGTCATGAGCGCCATGTGAGCGCCGGCAGAGTGGCCACACACGAAGACGTTTTGTGAATTGTACAGGCCCTCGAACCGCCCACCAATTTGGGCAGCTTGGCCCAGAAACTGGAGCGCGGACACCACGTCATCGCGGTGTGCGGGCCACTGGACGTACGGCTCCTCCAGGAGGTCCCACACCCACCACACGGCCATTGCAGCCACGAAGAGCCCTGCCGCAGCGCAAAGAGCAACGGCCCAGCCGGGTGCTAGCCCCGACACGTCGGCCACAAATCCCAGAGACCCCAGGACGACGCTCCAAGCTGCGGCAATGAAAGCCCGCGTCGAGCGCTCAAGCGAGCTGATGCGGTACGACATGACGGCTGTTGTCATCCCGAGGCGCGCCCACGCTCGGCCCACATGGGAGTGATCGTCCTTTGAGTACCGTTTCCACCCGCCGCCATGCACGAAGAGCACCAGCGGGGCGCCCGGCAGCGGGCTTTCGGGGACGAACAGGTCCAGCAGCTGCCTGGAGTTTGCGGAAGCAAGGTACGGCACGTTCAAGATGTCCCGCGAGGCCGCCACCCCCGAGACAAGCTCGGGCATCAGCCGCCTCAATCTCTGCGAGGACGGACGAAGCTGAACGCGGCCTTGCGTTTGGAGGTGCGCCAGCCTGCTTGTCGCCGAAGCAGAGCCTTCCTCAAGCGAGAGGCTCGAATTGCAGTGACCAGAGGCAAACCTGGTTGTGACGACAACCTTGAGCTGCTGTCCCTTCGAGTTGGGCGGCCGCCGCCCTCTGACACCGAAACAACCCCGAACCCACTCTGCCTCACGGCAAGCGCGAGCCAACTGGCCCGCTCGCAAACTCGCCCTCTGGGGCGGGCACACCGGTTCGAGCCCACGTGGGGCTCACCGGCCGTACCCCGCACCCGCCGCACGCACGTGCCCCGAGTGGTGTGTGTGTGCTCGATTTGATCGTTTGACCCTCCCTCCCGTCCCTCGGGCGAACCCGTGTGGTCCCCGCCGCGCCGAATTTTAGCCATGGAGGACAACACCAGTCCTTCACCCGCACGCGGCCTCTCAAGGTCCACACAGGTCAGCAGAGTGAACATCGTTGGGGGGGGTCAAGAACTCGCGTCACCATACCACTCACTCGATCCACAGACTCATCAAAAACCAATCCAGCAACTCCATCACCGATGAATCACAAACCCCGCCAAACCCGCAATCCCAAGACCCAAATCCCAGATCCCTGCCATCACACTGCCTCGAGTCGCCACTCAGCCGCCCCTGCTCACCGCATACGCTCCACCTGCTGTCGCAGGTACTGCGTCTGCCCGATCAGCTGGGTCGCCAGTCCCTGGGCGATGACCTCGTTCAGCCTCGACAGCCAGCGGAAGGCCCAGCGCGCACGCTCCCTCGGCCGGTCGCCGAAGGCCGTGTCCGCCACCTTCTTGAGGAAGGCGAAGGCCGCCGGTCCCATGCGTCCCGTGGTCGTGATGACGAAGGGCACAATGGAGCTCATGTTGTCCTTTGTAGCTGAGCTCTTCTTGTACTCCCTCATCTTGTCATTCTCACGGCGCTCGAGAAAGGCGTCCATGCTCTGCAGGCCCTGCGTCACGTAGGACTTGCTCACCGCCGAGGTGATCTGCACGTCGACGAGACAGGTGGTCTCGAAGTCGACGTGCACCCGCAGGTCCGGTCGCTTGCGCGCGGCCTCGCTGGACCCCGGCTGGGATCCGAAGCGCGCCTGCCCGTCCTGCCAGCTGGAGGGCTCCACCACCGACTGTAGCCCCGCCGAGCGCACCGCCGCGTGCAGGACGTCACGGACGTCGTTGTGCGCCCGGATGGTGGAGCCCTTGCCGCAGCGGCAGCGCGCCAGGTGATGTGCCACGCCCGAGATCCCGCCGATGTGGACGGTGCCTCTCGCGGTGGTGTCTCGCTGCATGCACGCACAGTTGATCGACACGCCGTCCGGCACCACGTGGTCGGCCTCGGAGGCTCCGATGCGGTAGCGGGTGACCACCGCGAACTCCTCGTCCGTGAGCCCGCGGGGCCCCATCATCGTGTTGCGGAGCCAGTAGTGCGTTACCGGCACGCACGCCTCTCGGAACGCGACCAGGTCGCTCATGACGCGCAGCATGGCCGGGTCATCGATGTTGGCGATGCGCTTCTCCGGCGTGCCCTTGGCCAGCGCCTCGGCCCTGTCCGGCAACGCCTCCGATTCGCCCTGGTGCGTGTGATCGTAGGGAATGGTGATCACGCATCCAGCAGTGGCCAAATGAGCACCTGTTAGGTGTCCGGCGCCAGCAGGCTAGGAGTGGCAGTGCCTTGCTCGGAGTCTGCACCCACTGGGGCACTGGAACCTCGCAAGCCACCTCACAGCCTGCCGCGGGATGGGCGGGCGGGTCACCAATGCGACTTTGCTCTCACACAACCTCAAAGCCGACCGCAACGGGCCCTGGAGTGCTGTGCGAGCGTTCGCACGGCACGGCGGGCAAAGCGGAGCGCACGCTGCGCGCGCCTTGCCGGAGAGCTGTGTGTCTTGGCCGCCGACGCAGGCGGGTAGACTTGAGCTCGAGACCCTCTGAGTCACGCCGAGGGCACCCCCAGCACGCTGTGGGGGAGCCGCGCAGTCCAAGAGAGTGTCGTGACGATGCCAGATGGCTCGTCTGTTTTGTCGGGGTAGAATATACGTCTGCGGACAAATATGAACCCAACCGGTTACCGAACCACCACACGGGGCGCGCGCGCGAGACGGTACGGGGGGTCGCCCGGGAAGCCCACGTGGGCTAGACTACCGGGTGCGCTCGCTTCTCGGAGGGCGCAAAACGATTGACGATCGGCGAGGTGCAGCTCTGCCGTAGGAAGCAGAGCCGCATGCGCTCGCTAGGTTGAGCGGTAGCGTTTCGATGCCAACCAAGTTGTACAGCAGCCCTAGATTTCGATCATTTCCAAAAGTGGCATGGCATTTTGCTGCCTCCCCCGGCAACGCTCCTTGGGCACCGCTGCACACCTCACCTGCCGGGTCTGCCATGCGCTCTGGCTTCCAAGGGCCGAGGTTCGGCGGGGCCGCGCCTGCGCTGGACAGTCGAGCTCCGCGCCATGAAGCAGTGGAGCGCAGCCGTGAACGCTAGCAGAGCAATGTCAGCATGTTTGTGATGAACATCGTTGGGGGGGGGGTCAAAAGCTCGCTGTTTGTGATGAAAGCCTTGTTTGTGCTGCTGTCCGCTCGAGTTGGGCGGCCGCCGGCCTCAGACACGGAGACAGCCCCGGGCCCGCTCTGCCCTACGGCAGGCGCGGGCCATTCGACCCGCTCGCAAGCTTGCCCTCTGGGCGGGCACACCGGTTCGAGCCCGCGCGGGCCTCGCCGGCCGCACCCGTACCCGCCGCACGCACGCGCCCCGAGTGGTGTGTGTGTGCTCGATTTGATCGTTTGCCCCCTCCCTCCCGTCCCTCGGGCGACCCCGTGTGGTCCCCGCCGCGCCGAACTTGAGCCATTTCGGTCAGCATCGGTCTTTCACTCGCACGCGACCAAAAAGACTAGTCATTGTGTAGACAACGGTGAGTGACCCAGCCAGGTGTCCAATGCATGCTCACACTCGAGGTCCGAATGGTAGGTAGGATGTCACCCCTGCACAACCAGGATGCTAGGCCAGTGCCAAGTCCGTCGCATCCAATACCGTCACCAATGCCAAGACGAGAGCATGGGTTTCTAGGTTTCAGCATGTACAGCAAGTCCTCCACATTGGCGTTATCGCGGATGGCAGCAACCAGGCCTGCGTCGTACTCGAACGGGTACAAAGCGATAGCTACTCCGCTTGGTGGTGTTTTGAGCTTCCTGAGCTCGTTCACAAAGTGGACGACGAGTTTGGCTTCGGCGCAATAGCGGCCTGGTCCAAGGTCGTCAAATTTAGGGGGCCGACGCTCCGTGTACATTGCCAACTCGTTGTAGAACAGATCAGAGACTTTGCCTTCGGGTGTCGAAGGGTCGCTGATGATGCTCTGTAATGCTGGGTGTGACTTGCCGGCGTTCATGACAACCTTGAGTTTCATCAGCACGCCTCCTGACGGGCTCACTACCGTCATGAAGCCGGCTGCTGCCACAGTTGGCCACCTGGACGCGGGCGATGAATCTGGGCTGAACCACGTCGTCAACTGACTCAGAACCTCTGATTTTGCGTTCGTGTCCATTTCAGCAACAGGCTCTCGTTCCCAGGCCGCGGGCTCGGGCTTGGACTTGGGCTTGGACTTGGGCCTGCTAAGTGTCCGCACCATGTGCTCCATGTCGCATCCACCAAAAGAAATTCTGAAAGTGCGAACTTGACCGTCCAAGCCTCGGATAGACACTTCTTCTCCGCGCTGCGCAGCAAGGAGGATCTGTTCACTGTCAAGGCATTCTCGTACTTCAGACGCAGAGGTTGCCCCGCGAGCTTCCGCTGCGGCCATCAGGATGCCAAGTGAGGTGCTGAGCAGATAGTCCGCGTCGCCATTCCGCGTAGCCATTCCGCGTAGCCATTCCGCGTAGCCATTCCGCGTAGCCATTCCGCGTAGCCATTCCGCGTAGCCATTCCGCGTTGCCGTTCCACGTGGCAATTCCGCGTTGCCGTTCCACGTAGCCATGAATGCACATCGTGGGGGGGGGGCCGAACACTCGCGTGACCATGCCACGCACTCGAGTCACAGACTCACCAATCACCAATCCAGCAACTCCATCACCGATGAATCACAAACCCCGCCAAACCCACAATCCCAAGTCTCAAATCCCAGATCCCTGCCATCACACTGCCTCGAGTCGCCACTCAGCCGCCCCTGCTCACCGCATACGCTCCACCTGCTGTCGCAGGTACTGCGTCTGCCCGATCAGCTGGGTCGCCAGTCCCTTGGGGACGATATTGATTGAATGAACATCGTTGGGGGGGATCGAAAACTCGCGTAACCATGCCACGCACTCGATTCACAGACTCACCAATCACCAATCCAGCAACTCCATCACCGATGAATCACAAACCCCGCCAAACCCACAATCCCAAGTCTCAAATCCCAGATCACTGCCATCACACTGCCTCGAGTCGCCACTCAGCCGCCCCTGCTCACCGCATGCGCTCCACCTGCTGTCGCAGGTACTGCGTCTGCCCGATCAGCTGGGTCGCCAGTCCCTTGGGGACGATATTGATTGAATGAACATCGTTGGGGGGGATCGAAAACTCGCGTAACCATGCCACGCACTCGAGTCACAGACTCACCAATCACCAATCCAGCAACTCCATCACCGATGAATCACAAACCCCGCCAAACCCACAATCCCAAGTCTCAAGTCCAGATCACTCCCATCACACTGCCTCGAGTCGCCACTCAGCCGCCCCTGCTCACCGCATACGCTCCACCTGCTGTCGCAGGTACTGCGTCTGCCCGATCAGCTGGGTCGCCAGTCCCTTGGGGACGATATTGATTGAATGAACATCGTTGGGGGGGATCGAAAACTCGCGTAACCATGCCACGCACTCGAGTCACAGACTCACCAATCACCAATCCAGCAACTCCATCACCGATGAGTCACAAACCCCGCCAAACCCACAATCCCAAGTCTCAAATCCCAGATCCCTGCCATCACACTGCCTCGAGTCGCCACTCAGCCGCCCCTGCTCACCGCATACGCTCCACCTGCTGTCGCAGGTACTGCGTCTGCCCGATCAGCTGGGTCGCCAGTCCCTTGGCGATGACCTCGTTCAGCCTCGACAGCCAGCGGAAGGCCCAGCGCGCACGCTCCCTCGGCCGATCACCGAAGGCCGTGTCCGCCACCTTCTTGAGGAAGGCGAAGGCCGCCGGTCCCATGCGTCCCGTGGTCGTGATGACGAAGGGCACAATGGAGCTCATGTTGTCCTTTGTAGCTGAGCTCTTCTTGTACTCCCTCATCTTGTCATTCTCACGGCGCTCGAGAAAGGCGTCCATGCTCTGCAGGCCCTGCGTCACGTAGGACTTGCTCACCGCCGAGGTGATCTGCACGTCGACGAGACAGGTGGTCTCGAAGTCGACGTGCACCCGCAGGTCCGGTCGCTTGCGCGCGGCTTCGCTGGACCCCGGCTGGGATCCGAAGCGCGCCTGCCCGTCCTGCCAGCTGGAGGGCTCCACCACCGACTGCAGCCCCGCCGAGCGCACCGCCGCGTGCAGGACGTCGCGGACGTCGTTGTGCGCCCGGATGGTGGAGCCCTTGCCGCAGCGGCAGCGCGCCAGGTGGTGTGCCACACCGGAGACCCCGCCGATGTGGACGGTGCCCCTCGCGGTGGTGTCTCGCTGCATGCACGCACAGTTGATCGACACGCCGTCCGGCACCACGTGGTCGGCCTCGGAGGCTCCGATGCGGTAGCGGGTGACCACCGCGAACTCCTCGTCCGTGAGCCCGCGGGGTCCCATCATCGTGTTGCGGAGCCAGTAGTGCGTTACCGGCACGCACGCCTCTCGGAACGCGACCAGGTCGCTCATGACGCGCAGCATGGCCGGGTCGTCGATGTTGGCGACACGCTTCTCCGGCGTGCCCTTGGCCATCGCCTCGGCCCTGCAGCGTGCTGTGCAGGCCCTGCGCGCCTTGGCCAGACGGCGCAGGAAGACACACTCGTGCTTGATGCGCAGCATGTCGTCGTGGTGCAGCATCAACTTGCGCTGCCAGGGCGCCTCGGTCTGCTCGTTCGCCCGCGCCGTCACCCCGTCGCCGTACAGGCACTTGCGGAGCTTGGCCTCCAGGTCGTCCGGCAACCTACCCAGGGTGTCGGGTAAGAAGCCCTCGAAACCAGTCGCTGCGGCCAGGCAGCGGGCTCCCTTGCAGGCCTTGACGAACTCCTCCACCAGGGTTGCCACTGCCTCCATGTCCACCGACGACTCGTCGTCAGATCTGAGCTCCATCATCGCCTCTTGCGCCAGCTGCCGCTTGTATTTGCCAGTGCCTTGCGCACCAGCCGACGCGCACCAGCGACGCGAACGCGCCCGGAGCCCAGAAGATCACAAACAGAGCGATCGGGGTTTCAGGACAGCGGCCTGCCTGAGCAAGTCCACTGGAGAGGCTTGGGCGTGCGACAATGGCTGCACCCGTCGTGGCATCACTGTCGCATCCCGCCTTTCCGCGGCGCGGCTGTCTGGCTGCCAAATATGCAGAAGGTGGGCCTCACTGAACTCTGGGCCCTCAGTTGAACGAACATTGTGGCCCTGAGTTGAACGAACATTGTGGCCCTCGGGCTCTGCCCCAATTCCCGACCCTGCAAGAGATCACCGGTCCTCTCGGCCCCTACCGACCAACACTCGCCCCCCTCCCCTCGCACATCTGACAGCATGGCCACCCCTGCTATGGATGAAAGTGCAATGGCAAGCGCGCTCTGGGAGGCGGCCAAGGCCGGGAACACCTCCGAGGCCAGCAGGCTGCTCGATGCGGGCGCGCCGGTGACTTGGGAAAACAGCTTGGACGTGAGCTGCTGCACCATGGACCGCGTGGAACAACGCGCGAGGCAGCCCGGGGCGGGATGGCGATCAAACGGTGTCATAGCGTGCTGGGTACCACCGGCTGGCCAGCGGGAGGTGGCGCCGGTCGCATTCTGCAAGACGGCTGCGTTTTTGGCTGGCACTTGGCGTCGCAGGATGGCTTCACGGCGCTCATGAAGGCGGCACAAGGTGGCCACCCGGACACTGTGAAGGTGCTGCTGGACCGGGGCGCCGACCTGAAGGCTACGAATGGGGTGAGCCGGGCGAGGCTGCTGCCTCCGGTGCGGACCGTGCGCGGGTGTCGCGGGCGGGCTGTCGACCGCGATGACGATGGGGGCGGTGTCATGGCGGGCTGGGTGGCGCTGGGAGGCTTGTGGGAGGTGTTGCCGGTGGCATGCCGCGAGGGCTGTGGTTGTTGAGGGCACGTGGCCTCGCAGGATGGGTCCACGGCGCTCATGAAGGCGGCACAAGGTGGCCACCCGGACACTGTGAAGGTGCTGCTGGACCGGGGCGCCGACCTGGAGGCCGTGGACTGGGTGAGTCGGGCGAGGCTGCTGCCTTCGGGGGCGGACCGAGCGCGGGCGTCACGGGCGGGCCGCGGTGGGGATGGGGGCGGTGTCATGGCGGGCTGGGCGGCGCTGGGAGGCTTGCGGGAGGTGTTGCCGGGGGCATGCCGCGAGGGCTGTGGTTGTTGAGGTCACGTGGCCTCGCAGGATGGGTCCACGGCGCTCATGAAGGCGGCACAAGGTGGCCACAAGGACACTGTGGAGGTGCTGCTGGACCGGGGCGCCGACCTGGAGGTCAAAAGCTGGGTGAGTCGGGCGAGGCTGCTGCCTCCGGTGCGGACCGAGCGCGGGCGTCACGGGCGGGCCGCGGTGGGGATGGGGGCGGTGTCATGGCGGGCTGGGCGGCGCTGGGAGGCTTGCGGGAGGTGTTGCCGGGGGCATGCCGCGAGGGCTGTGGTTGTTGAGGTCACGTGGCCACGCAGGATGGGTCGACGGCGTTGATCCTGGCGGCAGAACGTGGCCACAAGGACACTGTGGAGGTGCTGCTGGACCGGGGTGCCGACCTGGAGGCCAAGTGTAATGTGATTCATGTTTGCGGCTCCTCTCACCGAGCAGTTCAGCACGAGCGCCTCAAGCGGGTGAAATCCTCCGTGGCCAACATGAGGCCATGGGGTAGCGGCATAAGCTCGTTGTTAGGGAACGAGCCGGATAGATTGGATACTGAGAGACTTCGAGCATGAGGACGCAGCTCTGCATACGGGGAAACGGCTTCGCAGGCTGGCTGTACCGCTCTGATGGAGGCGGCAGCAGGTTGCCACAAGGACATGGTGAAGTGGTTGCTGGAAAAGGGGGCCAACTCGGAGGCACAAGCTCGCGTGAGACCGGCAATGGCCCGGTTGGTGCTCAGAGCGCGCCCTGTTATAGTTTAATATATTTCTGGATATGATGATATTTCAGCGCGGCCAAAAATGTGTGTATAGTACTATACACACATTTTTGGCCGCGCTGAAATATCATCATATCCAGAAATATATTAAACTATAACAGTGATTTTTCTCTGAATATATTGAAAACAGTGAAATATATTTGCCAAAATATGTGTATAGTACTTATCGACGTCGATAAGTACCTATAAGTACCTGGGAAATTCTCAGCAAGCATTACGGGATAAAAATTATCCAATATCACCAAAAAAGTCAGCGGGTAAACAAAATGTATGTATAGTACTTATCGACGTCGATAAGTACCTGGGAAATTCTCAGCAAGCATTGCCTGCTAAAAATTATCCAATGTTGCCAAAAAAGTCAACGGGTAATTATCCCCCATGCTGTACAGCGATTTTTGCAATAATTGGTTGAAAGCCATGGGGTACCCCCCATGGGTTCAGTGCAATTTCGGGTATTATTACTCTGTGGGAGCATTTTGAGAATTAGTGGGTGGTGCCCGGCAATCCATTTTTCTCTATAGTAAAACTGGATTGCCGGGCAGGGGCTCTTATCATCTTGTACACATTTTAATCTTTATGCTTCCAAGACGGAACATACATGCCGTGTGCAGGCTCGTAATACAAAGCATAGAAGAAATTTTCGTCAAAGCGAGGGATATCTACACGTTCATTCTCCTCCAGTTCAAACAGGGCATCTAGCACCTCACGATGCGAAAAGGTCTCTCCAGGCTCCTTTTTCAACGTCTTCTTGTGATAGTAACCCAAAGACAAAATGTGGTACGGAAACGCTACTCTGTCCAGGTCTTCGTCAGTTACAATCAGCGCATTACCATCTCCTGAAATCTCAAAATCTGTGAAGGTCATGTCCCGAGTCAGAGCACCATCCTTTTCTCGACGTTTCAGGATAAATTCTTTCTCCATGTCAAAAACAACCTTGAATCTCATATGACTTAAGAGGTTGAATGGGGCTTTCATGGTGTTTCCATCTTCGGTTGTAATGGAAATTGTTGATCGATTCTCAACACTCATCCGATAAAAATCACGAACTGTCGTGATAACCCGTAGATCGTCGACGCCGTGGGTATCCCAGTACCAAATACGAAGCAAATACAGGTCGTTATAACAATATTCTGTGCGAGGACGAGTAACAGGGCGTTCATCATCGTAAATGAAAACACCATCTGCCTTATGAATAATTCCAGCTTTGATGGCGCGCTCATACATATCATGAGTTACTGTAAAACTTGAAGGGAGCTCATAGCCAGGTGGTGTAACCCCCGAACGAATCTGATCACCCATTTCTGTAACTCTTCCTGGGCGCCACTGAACCCACGACATTGTACTTCTACTATACTCATATATTAAAATACATAACGTTTTACAACTTGTCAAGGCATAAACAACCCCAAGGGGTTCAGGGAAATCTGGGGGTTCTTGTGTCCAAGATAATGGTAAGTGCTGCCAACTGTCTTTACATCATCACTGTTCTCTATTCCGTAATATGATTCATAATGAAAAACTATCCTATGTTATCTTCAGAGATAGTACAGGGTATATAAAGATTATGAGGGTGGACGAAAGGTGGACGAGGTGGACGAAGAAACCCAACATTTGCTCGGACAGAGGGGGGTGTTAGAACACCCTTATTTTCCAAACCAAAGTTGGGTTTTCTCGTCCACCTTCGTCCACCTCGTCCACCCTCATAATCTTTATGTACACATCTGTTCTCATACTGAACCATAATATGATTCATAATGAGGATAATGCTTCATCAGTGCAGTGTGCCCCCTGCACCGAACACCTCTGTCTCAGCAGGCTTCTCCCTGATGCCAACGAAGACGTTGCATGTCTTCGTCTTCTTCTTTTGAAGCATCATGTCGGAGAGCACCTTTGACAGTTGGCGGTTCGTTGTGCGCCTGTCGCCGGTGTCAACACCATACGCGTCGTGTAGGTCTCTGATGCTGACACGATGGGCGTCATTACCGGTGATGTCGTACTTTGCAAGGAACCAGGTTTTGACGGGGTTGTTTTCTTCCTCAACGTCACGAGTCGCAGTCATGACTGAATCTGGCATGGCCACAGTGTAGCGCTTTGACACCAGTTCCTGGTACTTCTCAGTAAGGAGAATGAACATCTCCTTCTTGTACTTGTCGTTGTCCGACAATCGGCGCTTTAGCGTAGGGTCTTTAGGCTTCTCATGGGGAAGTGTGGGTTCGTCCACGAACTTGTAAGGGAAGGGAATGACCTTCATGCGGCGCTGAATGCCTCCGTCGGTGGGCAAAAGATACAATTCAGCAATTCACCATATGTAAGATAAATTGCTAATGCGGTTGCCGAGGAAATAACGTTTCCTCGGCAATGGTAGAAGATGGAAGTCAAAGATTACTTGCGTAAACATATTAAAGAAACACGCGATTGTGTTGGTTGGTATTTTGCACATGAACCTCCGCAAACTGATGAGCAAATTCTTGAGGTTGCTGATTCTCATGATGCATTTTTAATTGCTGGTTCTTTTGGTGACTTGGAATATTGCAAGTACTTGCTCTCGCTTGGCGACTTTGAAATTGATGAAATGAATAATGCTGATGTGGACATTTTGGACTATGTTGGAGATGACCAAATTCACGTATACAAATGGGCTGTGGAGTCTGGGGGATTTGATGATAGAGGATATCAATGGCTTTTTAAATACGCAATACGTAAGGGAAATATTAAATGTGCGAAGTGGATAGTTGAGAGGTATGATGTTGACATTTACGCAAATCATGATGAAGCCCTAAGAGCATGCCATTCTCCAAAATCCCGGGAATGTGCAGAATGGCTTATTAAGAACGGAGCAGATATTCACACGAAGAATGATGAACTTTACAAAACCATAAAACATAGCATGGAGTGGGATGACCGTGGAAGGTATGATGAACATTTCAAGTGGATTAGTTCTTTTGGTGGCCATTGATGCGCTTGAGGAAGGACGTTTTTCCTGGACACAATAGTAGAGCATGTCATCAAGGTTTATTCTACAAAGGGATATGGAACCTGGTTACAAAGTGAAGACTTTTGGGTGGTCTGTGTGAATCATCGCTTCTCAGCATCTTTCAGCATCTTGGGGACGTCGCGTTTCAGATTCTCGACGGGTTCCCATGTTGTTTCTCCAGTCGTCCATTTGACCATCCATCCTGGTTCTCCATCCCTTGATTGTTTCTTTAACAATCGGGAGATGTCCCACCGTGGCGCAGAGTCGCGGGTATTCTCCACACGTTCGACGAGTTGGAGGTCTTCTTCGTACTTGTTTCCAACCCAGTCAGGACGAGGTTGCCCACGCTTTGCTACATATGGCGCACCACTGAGTCTGTAGACCGTTGACCCGAATGGCGTCGATGGCCTGAGAATCTTTTCAACACGATGAAGCGTCTTCGACCACTTCTCGCCGTCATTTGCAACTGCAGATTTGACGACCCGCACAGTATCTCCGACGCGGAAAGTGGGAGGTGTGGCCAATGCTGTCGCGCGCTTCTTCGTCCTTGCAACAACTCCCTCACGCTTTCCATCTTCGAGTGCATGGGCTTCGTTGGGTGTCATGTCGATGGTAATCTGGTAGGAGTTGTTGTAGACGTCGACGAGTTCCTGGAGATAGGATGGCCAATCGCGCGTACCCTTTGCGCGCATGCTCTTCCGAATCATTTCCTTCAGAATACCGTTAAAGCGCTCTACTTGTCCGTTTGACTGTGGCTTCCCAGGTAACGAGAGAATTTGTTTCACGTTGTGCCGTTTTAGCACAGCCTTGAACTTTTGGTTAATGAACTCCGTTCCCTTGTCACTGCGCACTGACCGAATGCCGTGAGCCTCAGACAAAAGGTTGTCCATTGCTTCCGCGACAGTGTCTGCTTTCTTGTTGAGCAGTGCGCGAGCATATCCTTTCTTCGAGAACAGGTCGATGCCCGTGAGGATGTACTGAATACCGTCCCAGCCAATAAGGCGGACATCTGCGAGGTCGATTCCCATGACTCGTTGAGGCGCTCGAACAATTGTACTCCGCACAACGCGAGGCCTCTTTGGTCGTAGATACATTTGATACGTTTCCTGTTTCCGGAGCCACTCTGTTACTTGGCGCTGTGAGACACCGAGACCCTCTTCGTTGGCCTTGCGCCATACCTTGTCTCTGCCAAATGTGAACCCGCGTGTATACCAGAGGTCATACAGTCCGTCTTCTTGTGTTTTAGTCAGCGGTGGTACCATTGTGTTCTATAAAGGGGCTCCGCCCCTTTTGAACCCCGTCCAAGGAAGTCCGAATATGCGTTTACACGTCTTTAATGTAAAGACTTGTGAACATTAATGAACCCTAAGACGGGGTTTTTAAAGGGGCGGAGCCCCTTTTTTGGTACGCTTTTGCGTCAAAAGCGCCTAAGACGAAATCATGGCCATCAACTGCTTCTTGGTCAACTTTCCGAGACCCTTCTTCGATGGCTTCCCACCAGCAGTCCGCAGAACATCACCACCGGATACGTCTCCGTAGCCCATGCTCTTAGCAAATCCACCTGGCAGACTTGAATCACCAACGTAGGCTGAAGCGACAGGATGGTTGCGCGCCTGTCGGATTGCCTTCCTCACGCGTGGAGTCTTGAGCCAGGATGTGAAGGATGTCCATGCGTTTTGGATGGGTCGAGGAATAGACCAACCTCCCATAATGGCATTCATCTGAGAGGAATCGTCCGTAAAGACGAACTCTGAATCCAGGAGAGTTGCCGGAGAATAGCGAGGGCGCCACTCTGTGAATACATCACCCTCCTCGTACACAAAGACGTCATAGAGGAGGAAGACCCGGAGATAGCAGACCTCATCCGTGGATGCACCCTTGACAGTGACACGGACAATTCCATCAATCGTTTCACCAGACCCGTTCATGATCTCGTCTGTGAGTCCGAGGTCAGAGGGGCGTACGTAGAAGATGGAACCGGCGCCGCGCTGCGTACTGCCAATTCCCGAGGGAATGCCTGCAAACGTTGCCTCGCGCTTGGAGTACCCGTTTCCGGTGGAAATCTTGTATAGTTCCGTGGGGGTTACGCGGGCACCGAGAAGGTCAGTTTTGTTCCCGATGTCAATGGACACGCTCTGAATCGGACAGAACCGATTAGGGAATGCCCACTCAGTACCAGGGATGTCAACACCAGCGTCCGTCTTGAGGAGGCGGGGACGCTCAACGTAGATAGCAAGCATGTTCGGTACACCGGTCATCGTGAACGTCTTCGATTCCAGAGGAGGGCTGATTACATTCGCAGAGACGACATGGCGGTCGTTGCTGATACGCTGGATGCGCGGACTGCCCCATGCAAGAGACTCAGGAATCTCGAGGGCGGTGGACGGGTTCCACGAGCGGACAGTGAGAGTATGAACCGCAGAAATACAGTCAACGACCAGACCCTTACCGAGAGCCGCAGCGCCGGCGGCAGGAACGATTTCCGGGTTGAGGTTTGCGCACCGCGCAGCAATGTCCCCAAGTTGGAGAGTAACCTTGACGGTGTTCAAATCCTTGAAGGGCTGCGCAAGGCGCGGGTTGTTGTACTGAAGAGGGTTGGCCATGAGAAGGTCGTTTACGAAGAACCGGACACGAATCTGGTAGTCAGTGTCCGTTGCTACGTTAGGCACAATCTCATAGTTGTAGGCACCGCCGACACCCCGAGTCTTTCCGACGCTGGTAGAACTTGCGCCTGCCTTGAGAGGATCATTGAGTACATTAGCGGCAAAGATATCGTAGTCATCTGTCTCAGGAGTGCTGGTTGCCATCGCAAGTTTCTCGTACGACGTCGAGTTGAGGTGGATTTGTAGCATGTCGTGAACACGCGTGGTCGTGGAGAACTCGTTCAGTTGAACTTCAGCTACATCAATGCAGTTGTTTCCGGCTGCGGCCTGGAGCCCAATCTTGTCCTTGAACAGGGCAAGCATTGAAGCCCGCCTTGCAGCCCGGTCAGCACCAGCAACTACGCCCGCAGGGAACGTATACCGAAGGACAAGATCCATGCCCTTCTCGAAGTTGGAATCGACCAGGCCGTCCGGGATTCGCGCATCGAATGACACAGTACCCTCGGTCACAGACCCAGCTTCGTTGGAAGAGATGCGGTTGTGGTTGATAGCGCGGTTTCCGAGCCGAGCACCAAACTGGGCGTTTTCGGGTGTCTGCCAGCGATAAGTCTCTGGAACGAGCATTTTCGTAGTTGGCATTACGGTTGGCATAATATCTAATATACGCTTTTAAAAAAAATAACCGCTTTCCGTGAATACTACATATTGCGCTGTCCAAGATAACAGCCCATACATTTGTCCGTGTTTCTGTAACCTATAGGGAACGCTTACAAAACATTGTTTCGTCGGTTTTTGATACACTTTTTTCAAAAAAGTGTGTCCTTGAAAATCATGTAAATCTCCAGCGTGGCGTCTTCGACTGGAAGGTAAATCTGGTGGAAATTGCCCTTGTAGTCAATCCACCATGCTGAAATCGAGAATGCCGACAGGTCAGATGTGGTCATGAGGTTGTGCCACCGAAGGAAACCTGGAGGAGTGAACAGAATTCCCTGAGTAGATTGAGATGACGACTGGGAGATATTGTAATCCACAAGGAACCCTGTTTCTCGTCTGTTAATTTCCCCAGGGTCTTCCCCAGCCAGAGGCGGGATGA
Source organism: Cafeteria roenbergensis (assembly GCA_008330645.1). NCBI lineage: Eukaryota > Bigyra > Bicosoecida > Cafeteriaceae > Cafeteria > Cafeteria roenbergensis. Next base: position 58,773 of record VLTN01000099.1, read on the forward strand.
GTTCGGGAACCACAGGGAGCGATGTTGTTCGGAGCGCAGCGCGAGAAACTGGACTGAGCAACTCAATCGTAGACGTACCCTGAACCTCATCGTCCTCAGACAGAACCAGTTGGTACATGCGGTCTTCGTCCATGGTTGGGTGGAACCAGAAACTGTTAAGCGCCCACTTCATGCGCTCAGAGAATAGGAGTTCGTATCCTGCCCTGAAAGCACCAGTTGTTGTAAGAGTGAACTTGGCTGATGCAGGGTCATATGACATACTAGGAGCATCACACCCAACCGTAGACGCGAGAGATGCCATGGTCGTCGTGATGTGTGTTGCAAGCCATCGAAGGTCATAAAGGTATTCATCAGTCCCGAAATTCACCGTCTCGACTACAGTGGAGCCACCCGTAGCCCGCATTCCAATTTTCCAGACTTTGTCGCAACTGAACAGCGGGAGTGTCACTCCATGAAGATAGAACCGTTCGATTGCTACGCGATAAGCCTTGTCTTCGTTAAGAATCGGTGACGCACGATTTACGTATGCGACCGAAGGAACTTCACGACCAGCGCCACCCTTAGCCTCTGCGTGAACGAAGATTTGATGACCATGCTCTGACGTGTACTGTGCCATGCTTCTACTACTACTTCCAAATATGCGAAACCGTATCGTCCAGAGATGGAATTTTATAGTACCGGGATGCGAATCTGGCAAACTGAGCAAATTGCTCATTCGTGAGATTTTCCCACTGGCAACGCCAGAGGCTCCACCGCCCGCATGTAGCAACTCCTGGCTTTGACGACTGAAGCCGTGCCTCTGACCAGTCTGTTTCCCATCCGTATTTCAGGAAGAGGTCGATTAGACTGTTTCGTCCTTTCTCAGCCTGGTACAGCCTCGGGTCAGCGAACTCTTTTTGTGTCGTGTCAGGTAGTTTCCCGTAGGAATCACAGAAATAGATGGTCTTTGATTCTGGGTCTCTCACAAGGGAAACGTAGTGTCCGGAGATATTTGACCCATTTTGAATTGCTGGGTAAAACAGAATAATGGAATTCTGACTCCGTGGAAAGATATCGTCGAGGGATGAAGCCCGCATCACGTCGTCATACTCTACAACACGAGGCGCGGGGCGGTCTCGAGTCTTCGGGTTGCTTCTCCACATTGTCGTCAATTGTTCAGGGCTGAGTGCTTTGTAGGATATTGGATTTGTCGGTGGAGGCATTCCTACCCATCGAGAAATATTCCTTTTCTCTCAGAAAGAACCACGTCATTCTTTGCGTCAATGTAAATCCATCGTGAGGTTTGGAGCATGCGCTCAATGGGCGTGATTTCGCTCTTCTTCCATTTCATGTACTCCGTGTAGAAGTAATGGCGTTCACGCTTCCGAGAGGCCGAGAACAGCACGAAATTAGTTGTCTCACCCATAATGAGTTTCGCACCGCGTCCAAAGTTCGTTGAATGGTTGCAAATGATGACACTTGCATTCCAATGACGACCCTTGGTTAGAAAGTGGTCACGGAGGAACGAGATGAGTTTAATGTCCGCGTTGTTCTCGTAATCGTCGAACAGGATAACTGAATCGTGGAAGAGTGTTGCCATCTCGTCTTCTGTGAACTTCAACTCCAACTTGTTCTTGCCCGCAATGGGTGGTGCTACAATGTTCTTCTGCATTTCGATTCGTTCTTCGGGACTCAATTCCTTCTTTACTTCCCGGAATACTGCCATCTTGTGCTTGTACTCTGCAAACTTCTCAAGATACGACGTACCAATTCCTACAAGGTCATCAATATCGAGGTATGTACATGGTTCAAACTTCTTGTCGGGGATATCCGTAATGACGAACACGCTTCGTTTTGCCTTGCGATACTGGCGAATGAGTTCGGCGCTGAAATACGACTTTCCGCTTCCAGATTGGCCTGAAAGATAGGTAACATCACGTTCACGCTCACCAGTAATAGACAGCGGGATAGGCTGAAACGTCATTCCATTCACTGCCTCGACTGAGTTTTCCGCTGAACTTCGGTCTTTTCGGTCAAAAGTGAGAATTCCTTCAGATTTTCCACCTTTTGATACAATTGAAGCGAGTGAATCACCTTCTCCGTTAACTGCGAACATCCTATCACTTTTTATAAAAAAGTGTATCAAAAAAAGGGGCTCCGCCCCTTTTGAACCCCGTTTATGGACAATTGGGAATTTTAAGAACTTGTGTCGAAGGCATATCCATGGTCGGGGTTTTAAAGTGCCTACACGTCCCAACATAACTTCATGGTCGGGGTTTTAAAGTGCCTACACGTCCCAACATAACTTCATGGTCGGGGTTTTTAAAGGGGCGGAGCCCCTTTCGCGGAGAAAGGCAATAATCTTGGGTGCATGCTTCCAAAACGCAGTAAGGTTCTGGAGTCCACGCCCAGGCTCTTTCAGTTTGAGACGGATACGAACAAGTTCCCGCAAATTTCCGAGAGATGTCTGCAGTTCCTTCGTTGGAAAGAGCCCCTTCCCGCTCAAGAGTGTTTCTGCGCCGACGCGCGCAAGATACAGTTGGCCAACATCTGGGCGGTCAAGAATGCGGTCAATGTACTTGCGCTGAATTGAGTCGGGGCGAAGAAGGAGTCGTTTCCGCTTCAGCACCTTGTAGCCAGTCCTCATCGTGTTCATACTCCACGATGTCAGCCCGGATTGATTCCTGGATTTCAGCGTCACTCAGTCTCTTCGTTGAGAAGTCGTAAGACGATGCTCAGTTCTTCCAGGTTTTCACCGGTGAATAGAGCATGTTGACTTTGACCCAGGACTTCGTCTCCGACTTTCTCCGAGCAATTCCTTTGCGGACTTGAGGCCGTCCCTGATAGACTTAGTCCATAAAAGCGTCTCTCCCCGATTCTCACCTTTGTAATGACCATCTTACTTCGTAAGAATCCACGGACGAGTTGACGACTTCTGGAAGTCATCATGTGACACTCTCGTATACAGGTCAATGTCCCCGCAAAAGGCGACGATGAGGCAAACGAACCGTTAAGGTACAGTGGGATGACCCTTCGATATCAACTTGTCGAAGATTTCAGCATGCTCAACATTGAAGGACAAGATACGATTTTCCGTCAACTCCATACCTATCACTTTTTTAGAAAAAGTGTATCAAAAACCCCAAAGGGGCTCCGCCCCTTAAAAACCCCGTCCACGGACAATTAGGAATTCTTATGCAATCCATGGACGGGGTTTTTAAAGGGGTGGAGCCCCTTTTTTGGTACGCTTTTTTGTAAAAAAGCGTTATAGATGTCTAAAAGGACTGCAAAGGCTCTTCGCGAAACTCCTGCACTATGCGCCGGCAAGAGGAAGAAGAGTGGAACATTCCAGGCACGCGCACAGCGACTGGAGCAGGAGAAGCACTCCGAGAAGCGATTGAAACAGCGCAGGAAAACATGGAGACGTGCGATCGAACGAAGGACGGAAATGCATTCGAAAGAGCGTGAGCCATGCCGCGAGCGTGCGATACATTCCCGCCACTGAGACCGCATTTCGACGTGCTAGGCGCGAGGCGCCTGCATTCTCTTGCAGAGCAGTTCCTCAAGCGCAGAGAGCGCGAAAGCAGAGTACGAACGAACACGCGGAACAACTTGCGCTTCCCCAAGATGCAATGAGGTGCTGAAGGAAGCAAGGGTCACGAAGAAGCTGAAGCGAGATTGTCAAACTTTTGGCCGAAACCGCATAAGCGCCAATCTGCGAGTTCATTCTGAAGAAGAATTCGGCTGGTCAGCTTGCAATTTGGCAAACAAAGACCCTCAATATGATTTTGGACCCACGTTGCTTTAAACCCCAAGTGAAGCACCGACAGAACCTATTGAGGGCATGATGAGTCAATACCCGACAGAGGAAAAGATCCCGCGCACAGGCTGAGGCAGAGGCACAGGCTCAAGCTGAGGCTGAAGCACAGGCTCAGGCTGAGGCCGAAGCTCAGGCACAGGCTCAGGCTCAGGCGCAGGCTAAGGCTCAGGCTAAACAAAAAGCAAAGGCTGAAGCAAAGGCTAAACGGGAAGCAAGGAAGAACACACCGGCAAACAAAAGAGCAACTGCTAATACTGACGCTGTACTCATGGCATCTTCTCCAGAACTTCAATCAATGCCGGCGGCGGCGGCGTCTTCAGGATATAGAGCACCTCGTCGTCGCCTTCGGTTTGGGGAAACTCCATCACCAGGATTGGGTGCAGTTGCAAAAGCTGAATTTGGAAGCCCAGAAGAAACCAAGGCAAGAGCATCGTCGAAGCGTAAAGGCGCAAAATCGCTCATTTTAAAGGGTGAGACCGCTA